>PVJH01037523.1:6674-17987 GCA_004026705.1 Nesogale talazaci | reverse complement strand
TTTTTTTTAAAATAGTAAAACAAACAAACAAACAAACAAACATGTCACTCTACAACCGTAGCAGAACGCCTTTGAAACAAAATAGCAAAAGGTGAGGCTAGGGTTTCTTGGCTTTGCCTCCATCCAGGTCTCTACATTTCTGAGATGGTTTCTCCATCTCTCTAAATTGCCCCTACCCCCAGGAGCCCTGGTAGCACCGTGGGTCAGGCGTCGGATGGTTCTGCACAGAGTCGGCAGGGCAAAGCTGAGGCACTCTGCACAGGGAAAGATGGGTCGCCTTAGAAGTCCACGGGGGCGGCTCTTCTCCACGCACGGGGCGCCGGGAGCCAGCACAGACTTGACGGCAGTGAGTTTGTTTGTTGTAACCTTTTCTCGAAGAAGTCTGTGCTCTTTGCTTCACACCCTGCCCCAGTGGCACTTTTCGCATCCCTAAGGGACACCAAGCTGTCATGCTCCTTTTCAATGTTCTTCGAGTTTAGGGAACAAAAAGATGTCTGCAGGGGCAGGATGCGGGCCGTAGGGTGGGTGTGCTCAGGTCTCCCAGGGACCGTCTCGCAGGACAGCTGCACTGCGATGGCAGGAACTTCTGGGCACACTTTTCCTTCCCAATGCATCTCTCCGTTTTCCTAAAGTCTCTTCCTAATTAGTCCTCATTGTGTGAGGTCTGTGGTTAGGTACCAAAGTTCATGTTGACTTGATCAATAGAATGTAGGGGTGGGATCCAGCCTGTCACACCCACCAAGAGGATTCTGGGAAGTTCCTCTTTTTTCTCTTGGGAGGAGGACCTCTCTCTCTCTCTCTCTCTCTCTCCCTCCTTCATCTTCCTGATGACAAGTCACATGGAGCTATGCTGAGGGCAGCCAGAGATGCTTCCACCACCACTGGGCCCCCAGGACTTTCCAACCACTGGCTCGGCATGAGCCTCTGCTTCTGGAGAAGCCGGCCTGGGCTCTTACCTTCCTGCACGCAGCACCATGGCATGTGTGACATGAGTCTGAAGAGAAAGTCATAGACTGGTATCAGCCATTTGGCAAATATCAGACTTTGGGACTTGATTTGGACCGGGTGGGGATATTTTCTTAATATGTAATGACTCTTTGATATAAAACTCTTGCCCGTGCATATGTGAGTCTCCCTGAGTTTGGCTTCTCTCGTCTGCCCAGATGAACACGGGGTCCTTCAAGAAAATCTCTCCAGGAGATCCCTTGGGAGCCTAAGAAACAGCCGCCACAACTTCCACGTGGTCCTCCCTGAGCTGGATGTCACCGGGCCCCTCCTGGAAAGCCACGGTTTTTATCAGACCTCTCTTTACTGAAGGCCCCTAACAAGGCAATGACAAGTATGCCATGGTGAGAAACAGTCTGCAGCCGGGCAACGTTTTGCAAAGCACACGCTTAAACACAGTTTGCTTAGAGTAAGCGGCACGTCTATGAATGAGAGCTCAAGTAGCAATCCTTTAAATCCTTACCCGGACATTTATTTTGTCATGATAAAGTAAGTTTCAACAGCGTAGCGGTGAGGTACGCAGCCACCAGACTCCCCTCCTGCATGCCAGTCCCTTGGTGTCGGCCTGGGCTGCGAAGGGCCTCTTCCCAAGCTCGGGCCCTTGGGTGCTGAGGGAGACGTCGATAAGGACCCGGCCATCTCAGGCCCACAGGTTCAACCCCGAGAGGCCACCTTCGCTCTGGACCTCACTGCCAGCCTGTCCGAAGCTCTGTGGGAACCTCTGAGTTCTTCTTCTGCCTGGGGCTACTTCGTCCCCGCCCCTTCACCGGAAACTCTGGCTCCTCAGACTCAGCATGAGCCTCTGCTTCTGCAGAAGCCAGCCTGGGCTGTGGCCCAAGAACTCCTTCCAGAATGTCGCCTTCCCCCAGCAGCGGCCCAGAGGCTGGCAGAAGCGAGATGAAGGTGACTGTATGGAGACCCTTGGATTCATCTCTTCCTGTGTGGTCTGCCCAGCTAGTGTGGGCCTTGTGGGAGCACATGGCAGTGGCTCCCCAGGGGGCTCTGATTCCGGAGGCCTCTGCCATACTGACTTAGAGTTCGGGGAAGGGGCCTGAGAAGAGTGAAGAGTGGGGCTCTTAGCTGGCAGCTGGGGGTGTGTACCTGCGTGGAATTACCCGGGAGTGGGTTACACAGTGTGTTAGCCTGGGTACGTTAGAGAAACAAGTCCATGGAAACTTACATGTATAAGATAAGGTGACCAGATGTCCCGCTTTTATATATTACAATACTATTTTTGCGTTCTATGAACGTTTTTGTTGCTCCATATAGACCAAATTTTTAATCAAGAACCCTTCCCCCCCCACCCCAGTCAATGATGTCCCACTTAAAATCTGGTCACTTTAGTATAAGAGAGCGTTTTATATAAAGGGTAAGTACACATCAAGTAAACATCCCAACCCAGTGCTGTCCAAACCCACAAGTCCCACGTTAGCCCTTGTGTCCAACACCAATCCGCAAAGTACTCCATCTCACAAAACACACTCAATGACACCGACTGCAGGAGGAAAGCCGCATCAGTGAGCGTGTAAGCACCTCAGTGCTAGCAGGGGTCTCCACACGACTGCTCTCGCACCCAGGGCTGCATCAGGGTAGACCCATGTGGCTTCTTCTCAGGAAGCAAGCCTTGCCAGATGAGGCAGCTGCACCCTGGTCCAACCATTGGAAAGCAAGAGACCAGAGAACTAGAAAAGCGAGACTCACTGAGTCATTCATCTCTCTGCCCTTCAATTAATCCCATTTGTGTTTATCGACCAGATTAACACAATAAAGCGTAACTATCTCACACAGTGGCCTCCATAAGGATGCCCCTGAGAACAAAGCCTGACACAGACACAGACGGGACCCTGACACCCTGTGGGGAGTGAGCAAGCTGTGGGGTGAAGAGTGAGGAGTATCATCATTTACTGTGGTCACGCTGGTGGCACACAGTGAAGCAGACACTCTGGGTGAAGTGGGGCCAGCTGGTGGCCCTAGCCTAGGGCAGTGTGGCCCTGCTGCCCAAAGCCTGGCCATACCCACTGATTGAACAGTAAGTGGTGCTATTACTTGGCATCTTCCACTCATGGCCACTTTCTGAGTGGAAGCGTTGTTGTCACATCAGGAAGCATTGCTGTCAGTCCTGAGCCACCTTTGTGATGGCCCGTGTGTTTGTGCCCATCATATGACACATCTCACGGTGGGGGTGGGGGGGATAAGGGGGCATCCCTGGGTCCCTCCCACATGCACAGTACGTAGGTCACCATCTCACCTCACTTTCTGTGACCCATAGGATTTTTGTTGGCAATTTTGGGGAAGTGAACTGTCAGGACTGTCTTACTTATCTGGCCTGGTCTGAAAGCTCCACAGAACCCTTTCCCTCAGGGATGACCCTGCTGGTATTCGAGATGCCAGTGACCCAGCTTCTACCATCACCCAAGCCACCACAGTATGACAAAACATTTGTGTGACTGTTCCATAATCTCCCGTCAACTTGAACAATAGAATGACATCTACCTTGTCAATCAGACCAATGAGGTCTCTGGGTGGGTATGGCCTTCTCCTGAAGATTCTGGGAACACACTCTCCCTGCGGGACATTCCTGGTGACAAGCCACATGGAGCTACACTGATAGAGCCAGAGCTTTGGAACTGGAGAAGCCATGTGGAGACGCACACCAAGGTTGAGATGCTTCCACCACCACTGGATCCACAAGACGTTCCACCCATTGGCCTGTGATCTTCCTGCATTCAGCGTCATTGGTTGTGTTGCGTGACTCTTAAGAGGAATCTACAGACTGGTATTGGACAGATGAGTTAATAGCTAGCAGACTTAGGGACTTGATCTGGATGGGGCTGGGATGTTTTCTTAACACACAACTACTCTATAGAAAGTTCTTTCCTATATACTTATGAGCGTCTATGAATTTGTTTCTCTAGTCTACTCAGACTGACACCTGCAGTTACATGAGGGAGTCCTGGTGGCCTACCGGTTACGAGTCAGCCTGCTAACCATGAGGTCGGCAGTTCAAAATGACCAGCTGCTTCCTGGGAGAAAGAGAGGCTTTCTACTCCTGTAAGAGTTATAGTCTTAGAAGCCCTCAGGGGCAGTTCTGCAGGGGGTGCTGCGAGTCAGAATGACACACCAGCAGTGGGTTTGGTAGGGTTCGAGTTTGTGGCTGCCTGAGTCAGGAGAAGCCTCCCTCCTAACACCTGACCTGCACCTGTCTTTGTCCCTATCTACAGCTGTGTGAACTGTTTTCTCGCTGTACGTCTCTCTGTACACATACACTTACAAGCTCCACTGGTCGTACCTCTCTGGAGAACTCAGCCTAAGACAGGACTATTGTTCCAGTCTCATTTCCCCTAGTGATTCGCTTTCCCTCTCAACGGTATGCCAGTTCGGACAAAAGAGATATAGTCGGCTGAGCCCCGGTGGCGTAGTGGTTGTCCACGAGACTGCGGCCCACTGGGATGGAGGTTCAATTCCAGCCCCATGGAGCAAGGGCTGGGCCTCCTACTCCCACCACCAGAGGGCAGTGATGCCCAAAAAAAAACAAAAAGAAAAAAGAAAAAAAAAAAGAGATATAGTCACCCGAACGTTACCTAGCTTACTGATTACCATCATAAATGATCAGATACGGTTATCCAAATGTTCAAGTAAATCATTATTAGGCTCAGTCAGTGTGAGTTCCTAAGGACCGGCTGGCCTTCGGCGCTGAGGGCTTCACCCCTGAAGAGCAGCTTCAGGAAGTCACAGGAGGTTTGTCCGGGGCCCAGGGGGCTCTAGGAGAAGCACCTGAGAGGGGCTGGGAAGCAGTGTCCAATTGGCCCCGGCCAGAGAGCTACCCTAGGGCCCTGCTGTGGGGAAGGCTGGTGGCCAGGCCTTGACGGTCGGCCCTGCCACATGAATAAACTGAGCTCTCCCGATCCTGTTAGCACCCTGACCAAACTTCCTTTCTTTGACATTCTTCATTTTATCAATTCTAAAACCTGGTACCTTCCCTCGGGGCCTCCTGGCTCCTTGGACAGCTGAGGACAAGGTGGTCTGGGCCCTCCATCGCCAGCTGGGGTGTTCGGCCTCAGAAAGCTGTGGGTGAAGCCAGAATGACAAAGCCGCCGTTCACGATGCTGGCCACGTCCATGGCACAATGACACAGCTCAATTCTTACACTTCCCTAATGGGCAAAGCACAGTCTCCCCTGTGGAGACTGAGGCTGAAGGGGTGCCCCGGGTCATCATTAACGATACAGCTAGGATCTGAAACAGTCTGAACCACTGGGCTACAGAGAAGCTGGTGGGCGAAACAAAGAAGAAGGAATGGAAGTGCTACAGTCCCTCCCAGGGGACATGGAAGGTATCCGAGCGGTGCTGCCCATTCGCCCAGCAAGGTGTAGGGAGTGTCGCTGGGCGGCACAAGCAACGACATGCTCTGCTGCTAACTGGAGTGTTGACCGTTCTAGTCCACTTAGAGATGCCTCAGAAGAATGGCCTGGCAACCCCCTGGCCAACATCCAGCCACTGGAAACCATCCGGCGTGTGGTTCCCCCTGGCGTACTTCACCCAGGGGATCCACGCTGTCTCGGGCCAGACCTCATACACTTCTGGGGTGGCCGTGAGTTGAAGTCGGCTCGACAGCACCCAGTTGGGGTTCATTTCTTCCCGTTTACGATGAGTGAGGATGCTGGGATGTCACGACGCAGCTCATCCCTGGAGGAGCTGGGATCTGTGCAGAGCGGTCGGGTACACAGAGAGCTGCAGGACACTGCGAGGGCCAGATTCAAGGGGTGGAGTCTCTGCCAAGTCCATGGGGCTGTTAAGAGGCTTCTGACTTACAGCAAACCTCAAGGACAGAACAGAACTGCCCCACAGGGCACCCATGACGGTGCCTCTTTCTGGCAGCACCTTGACACAGCTTTCACCCGGCAGGGGAGTAGCTGCTGAGTTCAGATGGAAAACTTTCGGTTAGCAGCTGAGCACTTAACCTCTGTGCCACTTGAACCAAACTCACTGAGCCGATGCTGCCTCAGAGGGACCTGACAGGTCAGAGAAGAACTGGCCCCATGCGTTTCCTAAATAGTCATTCTTTTTTATTTATTTATTGTTTGTTTGTTTTTGATAGTCATTCTTTATGGGAGTAGAAAGCTCTTTCTCCTGAGGAACACCTGGTGGTTTTGAACTGCCGGCCTCTTAGCTAATAGGCCAACTCACAACCCCTGTGCCACCAGTGCTCCTCTGGGACTCTGCACAGCAAGAAGTATAAGCGGATGTGAGTCACACTGCTGAATGAGAACATGCCTGCCAACTCTGCACCGTGCTGCATGCTGAACCAGACGCAGGTGGGATGGGGCGGGGGTGGGGGGGGGGGTGGTGCACAGGACTGAGGACACAGGGGAATTCATGATCTTTGCTGGCTTTACCTGGGAAATGGAGTGAAAAAGGGTTGGAGAATGAGGCTGGGTGTGATAGTCTGAGTAGACTGGAGAAGCAAATTCATAGACACTCATCTGCTTATAAAAAAAGAGTTCTATATACAAGAGCAAGTGTAGATTAAGAATATATCCCAACCCAGTCCAGTCTACGGTCATAAGTCTGGTATTATTAGCCCATATGTCCGATACCAGTCTATAAAGTCTTCTTCAGACTCACGAAACACACGCGATGACCCAGAATGCAAGATGATCACAAGCCAGATGGGTGGAATGCCTTTGGATCCAGTGACATTGTAAATATCTCTGGTGGCTCCTCCGGCTTCAGAGGTCCGGCGGCCTTCATGTGGCTTGTCTGGCTCAGGGCACTAGTGCTCCATGCGGCTTCTCCTCAGGGAGGTCTCGCAGGAAGTGAGCCTTGTCAGCATAGTGTCTCCAAGAGCGCGTCGTCAGTAAAAAGTCTCCGAGGAAGTGAACCGAGAGAGACAGTGTCTCTGCCTCCAAGATGGAATGACCACATTTCCCAGAATTCTCAGGAGAAGGCCATGCCCACACAGAGATCTCATTGGCTAGCTTCAGATTGACAGGCTAGACTCCACCCCTTGATTCTTAATCCTCAAATTGACACCAGATTAGGTGACTACCACTCTGAGTCACAGCACAGAAGGCTTTGCAGGCCTAAATTGGTGGGGGGGGGGGGGGGGGGGGGGGGGGGGGGGGAAGGAGGCTGCATGCTCTCCAGCCTGGGTGAAGATCCCTTTACAGAGCCAGGGAAAGCAACAAGCCTCTGAGGGCCTCCCCGGAAAGAGGACAACACAGATCTTTTGTGCCCTCCTATCTGTGAAAGATATTTGTGCCTCTATGCCAATAATCTTACTCCCCTTACCTACAACATGGGACGGTGTATTTCTTTTGATTACCGAGGAGTAGAAATGAAAAAGCCTGGAGTTTGGTCAACTAAGGTATTCGACTATATTTTTCTGCATTGCTTTAGTTTTTACAGTAACTAGGAGGCAATTTTAAAATCCTAATATCTGACTCTAGAGCTTTCCGCAAGCTTCCTGGGTGGAGTAAATGGTTTGTATTCGACTACTAACCCAGCCTGCTGATTGCAATGTCAGCGGTTCAAACTCAGCAGCAGCACCTCTAGAGTAAGAGGAGGCTGTTTGCTCCCTCAACGGTTTACAGCCTGAGAGACCCTAAGGAGAAGTTCTATTCTGCCTTGTAGATGGCTTTGGAGTTAGGGTTACCAGCCTACAGGTTGGTAGTTTGAACCCACTCAGTAGCCCCTCAGAAGAAAGGCCACAATTTGCATGTAAGATTGCAGCCAACACCCTGCCGCCTGCTCAGAGAAGGACCACTTCAGAAGTCTCTGGATAGAGTGGATGGAACCGTGGAATGGAACAAAACTCACCATCGCAAAAGAGACCATGTTTACGGCTCAGGCCTAGACTGGGGATCTCCCCAGAGACTCTGGCCCCTTGGTCACCCTTCAAGTCCAGAACTGAACTTGCATCACCAACTCTTGAAGATGAAAAGGACAGCATTTGCCCAAGGACACAGCTCAGGGAGATAGGAGGCCTGGAGGGAGTGGGGGAGGGAGGGAGGGAGGGTGCAGAGGGGAGCGCGCAGAATGAGCTGAGTGGGGATGTGTGTCATCTGTGCTCTAAACTCACTCACTGGCACTAGGTCTCTGTTGACTCTTAGGAGGGCAGGTTTCTGAGCCGGGAATGTTCTACTGGCCAATAGGACAGGGTCGAACTCCCCACTGTGAGCTTCTGAGACCCCAGCTGTGTGCTGGAGCAGAAAGCCCCGCCTTTCCTCTACAGAGAACTCCGTGGGTTTCCAGTGGTGGACCTCACTTTGCGGTGGATCGCAACCGCAGCCCGGGGCATGGCCACTGCACCTGCAGGGCTGTGGAAAATCTCAACTTTCTCCTGAAGAGTGAGCTGGAGCTTTCGAACTGCCGACCTGCCAGCTAGCAGCCCACCTTATAACCATTATGCCAGTGGGCTCCCCCTGCTCTCTGTTTCCCTTCAGGAGACCCTGAGAGGCAGTTCTGCCCTGTGACACTGGGATGCAGGGGGTGGGCTGGGGTGGTGCTGAGTGAACACTGATTCCCAGGCAGCCTTTAAGGCCTCCCCCAGTTATGAGTGATGCTGTCAGTTAATGAAGTCTCTCTGAGAACGTATGAGACTGGTTGTGTTTTTAAAAAACAACCCAGTCAACAACAACCCCAAAGAAAAACACACCGGCCGAGAACCCTCCACCGCTAACAGTTACAATTGTTACTGTGAAAATGGCACTGTGGGCTTGCTCCAAGGGGCCCTTTCTCTCTCTTGATAGGCATGCTTACATCATCGCTGACCTGCAGGCTGCTGTCCCTACCTGACCCCTGGGTCGCCTCCTCCACACACCAGAAAGCTCTCTCAAAGGTGCAAATCTACGTATCACCCTTCAGTCAGTTTCCCTTTGTCCAGAGGCCCAAGTCCAAGCTCCCTGATCCAGCTCAGCGGCCCAAACCCTTGCCCGCCTCTGCCGGCCGCACTCCCCTCACCCAGCTTGTCAGAAGGGCATCGTGCTTGAGAAAGTGGAGGGGCAGTGAAAAGGGGGATGGTCTTGACCGGCAGCTGTGACACCGTTGTGGGGCCGTGCTTTGTTCTGTTGTGTGTGGGTCGCTGTGAGTAGGACCGGCTTGATGGCCTGGGCAGCACAGCAGCTTGTCTTCTGGGCACACCGGCCTTGGCTTGCCGAGGCACTGCCAGTCTGCATGCTGGCACGGGCTCCTTGTTCTACTGCGCGACACGTGCCCCACCTTCAAACGATGGCATCCTGCCTTCCAAAGGCTGCTGGTTCCAGGATGGGAGGGGTCTAGCCAACCTTTAAATGTGTCTTCCTCCCCACCCAAAACTCAGACAGTCCTACCGCTGACCGAGGCGGTAGAGTGGGAGGCAGAGATATGAGCCCACACTCCGTCCCGGCCCCAGGAGAGCCGGGACTGCTCTCCTATGTCAACGGGGCCTGGCACTGGGCGCCACCTGGTGTGAAGTGGAAGGGGGTCAAGCAGTGGTCTCCTGAGGCTTGCTCAGTTCTGTGGGGGGAGGGGGGGCTCGGACCTCCTGGGGCTGGTAAGGAAGCGGAGTTCTGGGGTATGGTCGCAGAAGGCCCCAATCACCCTTGGGCCCATTTGACTTAAAAGTCTAGACTAATTGTTCTCAACCTTCCTAATGCTGCGACCCTTTCATATAGTCCCCCATGTTGTAGTGATTCCCCCAACCATAAAATTATTTTTACTGCTACTTCATCATTGTCATTTTGCTTCTGTGATGAATTGTCATGTAAACATCTTATAGGCAGGGTATATTTTCACTATTACAAATTGAAAATCATTAAAGCACAGTGATTCGTCACAAAACAATATGTAATTATCTATTGTAAAATATTTATTTCTAATGATAAGTAAGTGAAATTTTATGTTGAAGCACGGTGTAGCATGGGTCACGGTCTTCAGGGTACTCTCTCCATGTGGGCAGATCTGCATGTGGGCAGACCCTCATGGGACAGATGAGAGGAGCGGTGTCTCAGCTCCTAAGACCATCAGAAATTTGTGTTTTCCGATGGTCTTAGGCGACCCCTGTGCAAGGGTCGTTCAACACGCCCCCCCCCCCGCCCACCCAGCAAAGGGGTCATGACCCACAAGTTGAGAACCTCTGATCTAGACGCTGGCTTCATCCTGGTCAGGTGAGAAACAGTTCTCAGGTAGGTTGGAACAGGTGCCTTGACCTGCTTCTCCTGGGCAAACTTCTCTCCTGCCTGGAGGGAGTGTTGAGAGAGGCACATGAGGTCCAGCAGCTGAGCCATGTTTGCGGGACCCCAAGGGCTCAGTGCCAGGTGATAAGGGTTCTAGTACCTGCCCCTTAACACTAGTTGGACCACTGGGCTACATTCCTTAGTTCCGACTCCAAGATGACATCATGGGAATTGAACCTGTCCCCAACTCTCCCGAGACTGTGACCAGGGACTCTGAAGAGCAGAGGGCTGGCATCTAGGACTGGGAGGGAGGGGCTTTGATGGGTGAAGGGCAGCCAGCAACACGTCGGGCCGGAGTGGAGTCCTGGCACTGGGCTCTAGGCCGCCGAGAAAGCTGTTATTCTAGAACCTGATAACTGCCTGGGCTGCGCCCAAGATAAGGGGCAGCTGTTTGAAGTCCAGAGCGATAACGGCTTCAGAGAAAGTTGATAAGAGCAGCGAGCTGCACTGGGTTAAGCTCATTGGTCTCACCTGTTTGTCTTTTGCCAGTTTTAATAAGCAGCACTGTACCCACAGGCCGGACACTCCAGCCTAGCATGGGGCAGGGGTGTGGGGTCTGAGTTACTGGGCTCCTACCAGCCTGTGCATCTCCAGACCTGCGAGATGTGGTGTCTGCTGGGGCCTCGGACTGCTGCTCTTGTCCTGCAGAGTGGCTCACAGCCACCGGCCCTGTCTCTCTATCCCGCCCCCCCCCCACCCTTTTCTTTACAACCAGCAGGATCTCTGTGCCAAATCTAGTCCCTCACTCACTCCTCTGTCAGTAGACAGTTCGTGAGTGCTCACTTTATCCTAGGGGAGGGAAGAAACCACTAGACCGAGTCTGTCCTCCCAGGGCTCATGTTCGAGTGGCTGGGACAAACTGTACAGTGATGGAGAGTGGTTGGGGGTCCTGGAAAGGCATGGGAAGTAGGTAGCTGTGGTGAAGGTCAATCAGGGAGAGGCCCCAGTGGCCTTCTCCAGGAGACTTGGCGGGGGGGGGGGGGGGGGTACAAAAGCCAAGGGAAAGCCTTTCCAGAGAGAAGGACGCAGCAAGAGCTGAGGCCCCAGGTAGTGGGAGCTTACCTGTCTAATGGGGTATGCAGAAGACTGGGCTG
>PVJH01037522.1:0-17872 GCA_004026705.1 Nesogale talazaci | reverse complement strand
TCTGTTAAATGGAGGCTTGTTTATCTTTAAGCCTTAAAGACCCCACATGCTATATCTTTTAATAGCTGGGCACCATTTGCCTTCTTTACCACATTTGCTTAGGTATCCATCTTGTCTTCAGTGATTGTGTAGGGAGGGTGACTATATCAGACTGCCGATTTGTTAGAACAAAGTATTCTTGTATTGAGGAAGGGTATGAGCAGAGGCCTGAAGTCCATCTACTACCTCAGTGTATTGTCATATACATATATGTACATAGGCCAATACCTCTTTTTGTGGATTAAGGGCCCAAAGGGGGGTTACAGAAAAAGGATGAGTCAACCAGGGTGCAGTAAAGCATCAATGAAACACACTATATATTTCCCTGGTTTCTTGAGGATTCCTCAACACATACACACCCCACATCACCCCACCAGGATCTGTGCTGCTTCTCAATCCAGACAAGGTGAGAACATGTACGCAGGTATAGATAAGAGAAAGGAGCTCATGACACAAAATCCAGGAACAGAAGTGGGAATAGCAATGCCAGAAGAGGGGGAGAGGAAGGAATAAAGGGGGAACTGATTGCAGTGATCAACACATAACCATACATCCCCTCCAAGGAGAAGAACAACAGAAAACACGGGGGAAGGGAGACAGCGGTAGATGTGAGATATGAAAATAACAATCTATCAAGGGGTTATGGGGGGGAGCTGATACCAAGGACTCAACATAAATGTCTAGAAAAGAAAGAAGGCGACATATGAATACATCTGCCTGCAGCAAGCCATGTATGGATTGTAACAAGAGTTGTAAGAGTATCCAATAAAATGATTTTTTAATTCAAAGAAAAAGAAGGGTCTGAATTCTGATCCCCCTGCCATTCTTCTTGAAATAGACCAGGCTGGAATGGTGCAGGACAGAGAAAGGAATGTTGAGCAGACCACTAGGTGGGCGGGGAAGGCAATTCCCCTCAGGAACTCGGAGAGGTGAGCGTTTGACTTTCTGTTTGCAGCAACATCGTGGGCATTTTCGGTTCAAGGTACATACCAAACATCTCAGGGCTGATGCCCAATTAGTCACTGGAGGTGAGTCTAGAAATCAATGGCGACTGCAGGACTAGAGTAAACACTGGAAGTCACCCACGTGTAACACACAGGGGACTTTAACGCGTAGGTTTGGATGTGATATTGAGGGAAGGAGAGCAGGTATAAAAAGAAAAAACCTTATAGGTTGGAAAGAAGAGGAAGACTGGAGTCCGCTGAGAAAGGCAGGTGAGGGTGAGTTTCAGGTTTTAGCACTGCTGCCAGGTGATTGAGGGGAGGGCTGGGAATTGCGCTTGGGCATTGCGGCATTACCTCAGTCACCCGGAACCCAAATAGAGTGGGGCCTTCAGCTGCTCAAAGAAGAGGATAACCCTGCTACACATACCAGTCCAAGGCTGGCTGTCACAGACAGAGGTCAGCTATGCCTCTCTACCTTGTATCCTTCTGTATTCCGATACCAACCATCCTTCCTACAGCACTCCTATTCGCTGCTGGTATGATACCTTGTACTGCCCACAAACACTCATGATGATGGTTGTTTTTTAAGGATCGTAACAAGTTACCAAACAGTAAAGATACAGTCTTTTGTCCACAGCACTTCTCTACCATACTGGCAGGTTGGTCTTTGGTCACCCACATGGCCTCTTGGCTTCAAAAACCGTGGGTCAGGAAGCTCCCGTGCTGCTTTGCTTCATGGTCTCAGTGCTGTTCCTCTCTTCTGTCTCATGGTCTTGGTGCTGCAGCTCCTGGTGCCTCTCACTTCAGACAGGGACCTTGTACATGGGTGCCTTTTCTTTGACAGTAGAAGGATTCTCTCTCCCTCTTCTGAGATGGTTCACTTATAAAGTGAGTGGAGTGACAAAACCGATCCCTCTTCTCTGTCAGTGTTTATATCCTATCTGTGTGATCCCACCCAATCACCTGCCCAACTATGGACAGGTGAGCTATATACAGCAATTTCACTTCATCACATCACCCACTGAAAAAGTGGAATGAAAGTCTAATCCAGGAAAGAATGGTAGCTGAGAATGCAGACATGCTCAGCATAGTTACCTAGAACAGAACATAGTATAGTTTTGTATAGTTACACGGATTTACATTATTTTCATTTCCTGAGACAGCGATTTCATATGACTTGCTGTAGTTGCTGTCAAGTCGATTCTGATTCTTAGTTTCCCCAGGGACAGTAGAACTGCTTCATGCAGTTTCTGAGACTATGACCTGGTGGAAACAGACTGCCAGGCTTGTCTTCCGAGGCACATCTGGAGGGATTCAACCCGCCAACCTTTTGGGCAGTCCTCTAGTGCTTTAAATGTTTGCAGTACCCAGAGACTTTTGTGATGTGCAATTCTAACTTGGAGTCCATGTAACTTTCTATAGGTGGGTAATGAGTAGTTGATATGGAAGTGAACAGCTCTGGTTAGGGTACCTTGTATTATTTTTCACTAAAGATAAATCAGTTGATGTCACCAACCCATCAGAGCAAGTCTTGGCCTCCAAAGCAGATGCCTGCTGGCCTTTTCTTGACAACTCTCAAGACTTATAGCTTCGATCACATGGGAAGGTATGTGAGTCTTTCTGACCACATGAACATCACTGAGCATGCTGGGAGTGGGGACCTACCAAATGAAGTGGTGATGTTGCTGATACAAACCTCTAAAGGCATCAACCTACTGCTCAATGGCAGGATCATGTCCACTTGTTTGATCTGTCTGCGCTGCTTTAAGACTCTCGGTATTTAATTACTAGAAAGTACACAACACACAAAGCAGGCACGAAATACCACTAACCCATCAACACCAAGAGGAGTCCGACTCAGAGAAACCCTATTGGGTAGACCACAACTGCCCCTTTGGGTTTCCGAGGCTGTAAATCTTTAAAGCCGCATCTTTGACCCAAGGATGGATAGTGGTTTGAACTGCAGACCCAACCCATAAGTCACCCAAACCATCTAACTCACTGGCATCAAGTCAATTCCAACTCCAAGCAACATTGATAGACAACAGAGTAGACCTGCTCCTTTGGGTTTCCAAGGCTATAAGCCTTTATGGGAACAGACAGCCTCATCTTTCTCTGGAGGAAGACCTGGTGGGTTTTGAACCACAGACCTTGGGGTCAGGAATCCAGTTTGTAACCCACTATGCCCCAAGCTTCTTTTAACCAGCACTTGAGTCAACCAAAAGGATGGCCCCCAAAACAAAGTAAAACATGTCATTATAATTCCACCATAGCCTCATTTAAAAACAAGCAACATAGACTAGTTGAGTTAGCCATCAGTATGTGGTAAATTCCAGAGCAAGTCCATAGGTCGAGTATGGAAATCACGTGCAAAGCCACCCGTCCTCTCTTAAGCATAGTTCCGGTGGGAAACTGCTGGTAATGCTTTACGGATGGCTACATAGACTAGAAAATAACATGCCCTCAGTGGACACTCAATACTTAGTGCCCTGTGATACGGAGACCAGGGTAAGCGATCCACAAATAAATTCAGAATTGTTTCGCTGGCTGGCCAGTGGACAAAACCCAGCATTCTCAACAGGAGCCCTCTAAGCGCTTCCTTCCTACACACATTTTATTGAAGTTGAGTAAGGGGGGAAAAAAGATGAGCAAACAAAAGTCACTCCGCTGCCCGTTTCTCAGTCTGGACATCTTTGTTTAAGCTTTGACTTGGCTTAAATGAACGAATTAATATTGACAAAAACATCAACTAAGCTAATGAGTTGTTAGTTAAGGCAATAAACATGTCACATTAGAGTCAGCGCAGTAAAGAGGTAATTAGCCCTAGAAAAGCCCCGCTGATTGGAGCTGTTGAGATCCCCTGCTCTTAACCTTTGAGTCCATTATCTAACCCAGGCGCGGGGGGCTGTGCTAATGCGACCCGCCAGGGATGGCAGCCCCCTCACTGGCAAGGCCCAGCCTGCTCTGAGCATTCTGGGTGGGGTTACGCAGGCGGGTGTGTCTGTGGGGCCCCATCACCTACTATCCACAGCACAGCCCCATTGAGTGGTAATGCCGAGCCCAGAGAAGGAGCAAATATATACATATACAAGTGTGGGAAAATCCCATTAGCTTCCCATTTCCATTTTTTCCACCAATTTTTCTAGAGCCCCCTCATATTAATTTATACTGTGACAAAGGAATTTTTTTAATCACTCAATCAAAAATGATTCTCTCTTCTATAAATAAAGATGCCTTGGTCTTCGCTTCAAGATCAAGCATCTGAGTCACAGCAGCAGCCTGGATCACAATGATTGGCGATCACAGACAGTGATTTACATTTACGCCAGAACCCGCAAACCATGCACACTCTGAACGCCGCCCGGGTTACACAGGTTCCCTGCAGAGGAGCTAGCCCTGCGGATTGTTTCTTGTGGAGACTATTGCTGATTTCACCGTCTGGCTGTAGCACCATCTAAGCTAGCATCCAGTCTACAGTAAGGGGTAAAAAAAAACAGATGTTTCTAGAAAGCGTTTTGATGGCAGGACAAAAGCGGCTTGTTTTTCACTAGAGTAATAGCACAACAAATTACATGCATAAAAACTGTAAGATTTATAGGTCATTCCTGAAATAAAAATAAAATACCAGAGCACAATTTGAATTTGTATAATTTCTTCATGCTGCTTGACAGTAAAGTTTTTTAAAAATATGCTGCTTTTTGACATTGCTTTTAAAGGTACATATGTAGATTTTTTAAATTAAAATAAACTTTTTATTGTATTATCACGAAGCGTATCCCCCCCCCCACTTTGGAACTGTTTTTTTTTAACTGAAAAGCAAACTTGTCATGCATTCTTGTCAACCATTCTGTGTCTTAGTAATTTCACACCATCTCCTTTTTTCAAAGGAAGGCACTTATTCCACCCTTTCTCTGTTTGATTGTGGAAGAGGTTGACTGTCTATTTGCCTGGTGCTACTGCCACACATGTGTGTGTTTGTGTGGATACATCTGGGTGTAGAAGCAGCGAGACAATGGGACATTTACGATACAGTAAATCAATAAGTGCTATCTTTTTCAGGCTGAGTAATTTCTAAAGGGACAGGAAGCAATTAGCTCCTTATATCTGATTGGCTACAGTACAGTCTAATATT
Source organism: Nesogale talazaci (assembly GCA_004026705.1). Taxonomy (NCBI): domain Eukaryota; kingdom Metazoa; phylum Chordata; class Mammalia; order Afrosoricida; family Tenrecidae; genus Nesogale; species Nesogale talazaci. The sequence goes on along the minus strand of PVJH01037522.1, from coordinate 12,757 downwards.
CTCTACAATTTCCCCTCAAATACATCTTTACTAACTATAAAAAATTCTTATACATTCTCAGAACTCTCACATATAGCTTAATTCCCATTCTTTGTAGTCCAATTTAGATTAAACAGTATGGCAGAATATTTTTTATTTTCAATATAGCATTAGGGTATTTTAATAAAAGGGTATCTGTATTTTTTATTAGCCCACTGCCACAACTAGGCATAATATGAAAAAGTAGATACTTTTACCATACATACTCGAGTATAAGCTGAGCTTTCAGCACATTTTTAATGCAGTTTTTGCGGTAAAATTAAGTGCCTCGGCTGATATTCAGTCTGGCTTATACTTGTATATGGTATATCCCAAACATACCAAAATGTCCAAATAATAATAATTTAATGTCACAGAGTAACAATGCTCTCTCTGACATACTTGAAAAAATGAATTTCCATGCTCATGCCCTTACTATGGCAGGATGAGGATATATAAATTTGGGAGGAGTATAATGCCATGAAAACAAATCATCGTATTTCTAATGCACCAAGCCCTCCACAAGAGAGAGAGGAGACCGTCCACTCCATTAAAGATCTAGGCCTTGAAAACTCCAAGGGGAAGTTCCACCCTGCCCCACAGGGTTGCTACTGGGAGTGAGTTTTGGCGAAGGCGCGAGTATGATTTTGAAAAGCCCTCCAGGTGACTTAGAGGTGTTTCCCACCCCATGTCGTCTCCATGTCCTGCCATCTTTCCACCAGTGAAGGGGCTCAATCTACCCTTCTCTTTTCCATGATGGAAATCGCATGGATACTGGCAGAGAGTGAGGGAGCCAGATCTACATTCAAATCCCAACATCTTGGTCTTGGGATAACTTAGCCCGGGCTCTGGCATCCTCAGCAAGTAAGACCAAATGAGAGGAGGATCACAGGCTCGTGAGACAAGAGTATTAAGGGACATAATATGCACCATGCTTTAATCTCAAACGTGATTAAAACATGTGGATGTTACAATAGAGTTTGAAAAATGAACTTCTTCTTCTTCTTCTTCTTCGAGAGAGGAACTCCGTGGACCATGTGCGTTTCTAAACACAGTTTAAAGTACTTTAAATTGGAAGAAAAAGTAAACCCCAAGTGAATGAAGGGGAGTGAAAGTAGAAGGGAGATGGTTTGTCGACCACCTGGCAGGTGGCAGGCACTGGTTAGGTGCATTAGCTGAGGTATACTATTTAATAATTCTTCAATCAGTTCCGTGAGCAATATGACATGAGTTGCGATTGTGACGATCTGGTTTCTGAGAAGCCATTTTCCTCAAGTCACTCATGCTAGAGTATGCTTAAGAAGGGCAGAACAAGACTTTCTTCACTTGCAATCTTTTGTTCTATTAGGTATCACGCACAAGATCAATTTAAAGGAAACCTCCATTGCCATAAAATGGATTCTGCCTCCCAGCAGCCCCACAGGACAGAGAAGAATGGCACCTGTAGGTTTCCGAGATGGTTACCTCGGTCCAGGAAGAGAAAGCCTCATCTGTACAGTGGAAGGCAATTTCGAACTCCTGACCACTGGTTAACCCACTATGCCACCAGGGATCCTCTTTAAAGGTATGAGTCCACGCACACCTGGCACTTAAGATATCTGCATACATTTAACATTGCAAATGAAATATATTGTTCTCGCTTGCTAATTCCAGAAATGGTCCGTTGAGTTCATGACCATCAGGCAGGTGCACAGACTCATTCAGAGATGGGTGAACCGGCTCCCTAAAGATGGCCACAGAATCTCTCTTTTCTTGAATGATGTACATAATCTAAATATGGAGATCAGATGGGAAGGGAAAGCAATTAAGATAACTGGCTTTCCATCCCTTTGTTAACCAAGGCTTAGTTGAGCCAAGCCAGCCAAGCTGTCGCTTTCTTCCTCCGAGAATCTTCCAAGGCTGAATCAAAAGTGAAAGGCAGATCAATTCTGTTTGGAGGCCGTCAAGGAGCTTAAGATCAGCCCTGCTTCAACTGATGGAGAGAATGTAACTCCATCAGAAGGGAGTTGCATGGGTTCACAACTGGAGGGTACAGAGGCAAGAAGATGAGAAAATGCACCTCTACGCCCCACCCCCCAAAAAACACACTCATAAACAAAAGCTAGGCATGCAGCCAGTCCTACATAACCCACTGCCCACATATACAGCAAACAACAACAAAAACAACCACCCAAAAGGGCCAAAAGCTTTCCACATCACATCTCAGAAACTTGATGTCAGGAACCAGAATGGCCCGATTGTCTCACCATGCAGAGCACTGGGGCCCAGATGTTACACGGGCGACTTTAAAGGTTAAGGGACGAGCAGATTCGGAAGGCAAGTCTCCTGGTTGGGACCCTGGTGCCCATCACCAGATGAAGGGATCAGAAAACATGATATATACAGCGACATACTCTGCCATAGAAACAAGTGCTCTGACAGGGATCGGGGTGGACCTCGAAAACATGCCCAGTGATAGAAGCCAGACATGAACCAATATTTTTATGAACTATCTAGAAGACTCAAAATAGCAAGAGATCAAAGTTTACTAATGATTACCACTAGGAACGGCAGGGAAGGAAAAGGATTATTGACTGCTTAAAGGGATACCAGTTTCTGTTTGGGGTGATATTTCTATCTGAGATAAACATCTGAGAATGGAGATATTTCTATTGATGGTAAACATCCGAGAATGGATGGTTACAGATGATGAAGGTAACTAATGTCACCAAATTATATACCTTAAAATGGTTAAAGTGGCAAATGCTCTGCTATATGCATTTTACCAGCATATTTTTAGAAGCATTGCCACCACTAATAAAAGGCTCCATAATAAATGAGGGTCAAAATCATGACCCCCGAGCCATTGTTTTGTGTTTCTGGTTACAAGGTGAAGATGCATAAAGCAAACCACTCCATATGCACGCGTTGGTAACTGTTTCACATTTTGTGACTGACATTGTACAATGGCCATTTAATGGCGATTCTGTCAATAGCCTGCAGAGCTTTCTTTTGAAAAATAATAGTTGGCTCTTGCATTGTTCTTGGCAATAGACAGATTTGCAGCTTTTTTTTTTTTTTGCCATAACAAGTAAAATCTGGAAAAAGACTCACATCACACTTCCTCCTCCAACTTCAGCAGTAACACTCCTGCCTAAGGCAGAATACTTTGTGCCCATCATAGGGAAGACTGCTTACTTTTTAAAAACCAAAAAATGGTCACAGGTTTATGCTAAATGTGCCACGGCGTCAACAGAGACAACAGTGGGGATCAGGGAGAGAGGCACCACATGATACAAATCCATGTTGTCCACACACATCTTATTTAGCTATTTGTACAAAATAGCATCACATTTGAAGTTTTAATTACCCTGACTCCAGAGAAATTTAACACAGAGACGTATTCTGTCTCTGCTGCATGCACACACCCTTACCTTGGTGTCAGCTTATCTGGTTTCAACAATTTCTACATCACCGATCGTGTTTCATCCACACCCACTCCAAATCATTCCCCTGGCACCTCGGCGGCACAGGAACCATTTAATATGCTCTTCTGACCATCATCTTTGTAACTCTCACCAAATGACTTTCCCCGGGTGGGTCTGGATTACAGCAGGTGGGAAAAGATGCTGATAGAATGATAGGATTCAGCGACCAGTGACTTAACAGGACTACCTGTGATTGTAAAAACTTGGACTTCAACATAGGGATTGGTCATCTCTGCCATTCTGCTGGTTTTTAAATGAATCACCTCAACAGTGAGGGGAGGAGAGGTGAGAAGGGAGCATGGAGACAAGTGTGGAAAGGAAGTGTGTGTGAGAGAGAGGGAGAGAGATTGAGAGCGGTGCACATCTTTGGATCTGAGATCCCTGAGCACTGTACTACCCTCAGCCCAGGGAGAGGAAGTGGCAACACCACAGCAGCAGTACCAGTAGGCCAGGCAGGGGCTTCCCAGGCTGCAGAAGTAAAACTGAGAACCTTCTGGCAGAGCAGGGGTGGTGGTGGTATACAGGTACTAATTGGGAAACTAGGCTTGTGGATGCACCATCTCATTGGGCTGAAAGTTCTGATGGCGTGTCCTTTGGGTGCAGACCAGCAGTCCTGAAGTTTTGTAATATCGCCCAAGGAGAGAAGAAGCCAACAAACGGTCTCATTACTGAGAGCTTGAGGACCAGAGAGAGGCCTATTGGTAGGCAGGGCTGAGAAGAGGTTTTTCTGGTTCAAGAAATGTCCTGGTTATTTCTGATCCCGATTTGTCATCTGCTGATGCCACTAAGACTGACAATCATGAGCAAAGGCCTTCGAGTTGTGTGGCGATTGCAATGAATTCGCAAACCCCACTGAGAAGTGGCATGTGCGGTGGAAGGCAGGGCAAGTCAGAATTGGTGAGGTAGAAAGAAGAGGCATGCCCTCCACCTCAGCCTTGGACATCAGCCTTGGACCAATGATGCTGTTTCTCCCCTGGGAAGTCAGGGGTAGTCAGAGTGGGTGGTCAGACACCACCCAGCCCACACCACCATCACATTTCTCACCACCTCAAATTAATTTGGAAAGACACTCAGCTAGATAATCGTATTTTAAGTATATGATTGAGACTTAGAAAATAATCCCAATACTATTACCCCACCTGAATAAAATTATTAACTTCTCAATATCATCCAACAGCCAGTGTTCACATTTCTCTTTCTCCCCTCTATTCCATCCTTCCCCCATCCTTTTCAATGTTTTCTTCCTGCATTCTACTTTTGCATCTGCTAACTCTATCCCAAACATTTCCTGCCGCTCATCTTGGACTGCACACCTCCTTCGCTGACTGGAGAAAATCAGTTCTTTGTCCTGTCTGCCCTTGGCTGTTGTTGACTGCCCCCAACTCATGACTACATGCTGAAAATTGAAACTTTGCCCCAGTGTCAAAAAATGTCTGCATGGTGGCAATGATATCCCTGCCATAAAAATTTAGTGTTACTCTGACCTCTATGCTTTCTATCAACTGTGAGCAGAGGTCTGGTTCTAATTTTCTGACCAGACTATCTTCAGAGAGGGCAGCAGAGGGTGGTTTAATGGTGGAATCCTCAGCACCTGTGTGTCTGGTTGGAGTTTAATTCCTGCAAGCCTTTTCCGATTCAAGATAAAGGGTTTCTGCAGATGTATCAGCCCAAACACTTTATAAAAGGTGCCTAGGGAGAGTGGTGAGTTCAGTGTTGAGCTGTGAACCACAAGGTTGGAGGTTCAAACCCAATGGCTGCTTGCCAGAGAAAGGTGGGGCTGTCTGCTAGCAAAGGTTTACAGTCCAGGAAACTGTAGAGCACCAGCTTTAAATCTCCTCAACGGTCACTAGGTGTAGGATTCCATGGCAGTTAGCTGTGTTTTATACAAAGTCATGTGACTCAGTAACGCGGAATTCTCTAAATAGTGTACTGTATTGCAGGTCACTTGGGCCCCATGGTAAGCTCAACAAAAAAGAGTGTCCTCCGCATTTTTGGACAGCTTCATTTCTGACAGCAAGGTGCCGCCAAGTCTACCCTTGCTGCCTTCAGGGTGAACAGAACAAGCTGAGACCAAAGTCTGTGAAGAACAGAAAGCCCACGCCTACGACCACCAGAGGCAGTGATGTCCCCCAAAAATTAAAAAAAAAAAAAATAGAAAACTCAATATGAGGGTGTTTCAAAAAGATCATGGAAGATTTTCATCTTCTTCCATGAACTATTTCATGCCCCCTCAAGTCCATTGGCCCCTGCTTTATTAATGAATGCTCACTGTCACATCTCAGAGGAAGAAGGGTCTCTTGCCACAACAAAGAAGACCATGAGAAATACCAGACTAATTACAATTTCATTCACAGATCTGAAAACTGCAGCGAAACATTTTTTTTTAAGTATCAGGATACAAAGAAAGGTACCCCAGGAGAGAGTGCACTTCTCAAGACACCCTGCTGTGGCATCTTGCGAGGCCAGGCTGTGGAAAGCAATCACAGAACCACTCTGGGCACCCATGTGAGGCCCGGTCATGGTCCCAAAAGACCATAAAATACAGGCAGCAGAGCAGTCGAAGGCAACTGGGAGAACAAATCTGAAAGAACTCATCTTCAAGAAGCTGTCCCACTTTAGATATTCAGCACAATCCCATGAGGGGCAAAGAAAAATGTGCTGGCTGCAGTATTTTTGGTCAATACAGCAACGAGGATCACACTTCACTTAGGTACTTAGTCCACTTCAGAGAGGACTTACGTGGCAAAGCACTCATAGCTTTGATTTTCCTTCAGAGTCACTTCCCTTTGTCCCTGGGCCAGTTGCTGTTACTTTGACTTTAATAATCTGAAACCCCTAACACGGCTGATTCTTCACTCTGACTTAGGCAATTCCCATAAGGCAAGTCCTATGGGGAATTGCTAATATTTGGCCATCTGACCTCCCCAAATGGCAGCTCCAGCTAGTACCGTTGAGTACTCAATATACGGTCCCCACCACACTTCATCACATCACAGTCGTGTGTGTAAACTGACTAATTACTGTGAGCTTCACCTGTGCCCACAGGGATGGAAGTGGTACATGATTAACTTAGGGAGGTTCCAGAATATGGAAGGCAGTAACTTTTTTGGTCGTTGTTTAGCATTTTTCAAAAACATCATGGAATAAATTTATTTCATAGTCATAATAAATGTTCACTATGCTCCGCAGCTATTCCAAATTGCCTTGATTGACAGGTTACAGGTTCAGCATATGATTTCTGGGCAATGAAAACAGCTTGAATGACATACTGTATGTAACTCTATCATGTTGCTGTCCTTCAGAAGTGGCCACATCAATATTTTAGGACTTGCGTGCCTGCCCAGAGCTCGGCTCTTCCCAGAAACGGAGTGGCCTGCTCCACTCAAGCCAATTGCTGCCTGAAGCCCTGGGAGGTCATGGAAGCTGACACTGGAGACATTCTGAGCAGACTGCTCTGTAATGTGACGGTCAGTCAGACAAAGTAGAATTTTAAATGAGCGTGGGCTTAATACATTACCTGCCCATGGCCTGAAATCCTTTTCTAGTGCTTAAGAGTCTGAAGAATTCACTGTCTGCCAATAGTGTTCGCCCTTCAAACTGTTCAACACAAAAAACACTAGTAAATCCTCTGCGTGCCATTTTCAGTCTTTCTGAACTCCCAGAATGCTGCCCCAGCGAGCCGACGGCCACAGCTAAAACGGATGGCACTGCAACATTTCACAACATGTATTGGAACGGGCCGGCCGTTTCCACTTTGGAGAAAGTACGTCGTAATGTCCACTGGGACTGAGGATAAGGGATCGGAGGAACCATTTCTTCAGTCTGATAAAGTAGCTAGTCCCAGGCGCAGAAATCCATAGCAATTAAAAGGCAAATAAAAGTTACATATAGAATTTGTACATCTATTGCACATTATAATCAAAGATCTGATCTTGTTAACCAATCATTAATTATTCCTTACCACCACCATCGGGGGAGGTAGCAGGGAAGGGATGAGACCGTAGGCCACTGAAATGCAAATGTGAGGGCCTCAGTGGCCAACCATCATTCACTTATCTGCAAATGCAAGACGGAGTTAGCTGTGCTTACCACACACAAGGCAAGATGCACTTTCCTCCTTTGGTTCTGGCATATGGTCTGCTTGAAACCTATTCCTTTCGGTACATATATAATATCCAGAAATCTAAATAGCTACTATGAAGAGTGCTTCTCACAGACAAGGTACAGAACAAGCAGTAATTTCATAGGGCTCTCAATTTTTATAACGTACCACCAGCACAGAGCAGTTCAAAAAATATTTATGGAGAACATCATCAGCTTGACAGCTTGCAAGATTAGGGAAAAAGGCAAGTTGTCTCCCCAGTACCTGCACAGGGTCAGGCAGAGGGGTTGCAAAGAAATCAGGCACAGCTTAGACCCCTATGGAGAGCTTAGACCCCTATGGAAACTGAGCCTGCTTAGACACAAGTCCCCTAGGCCCCTGTGGGAGGTCCAGCTGGGCACACACATCAGGCCCAGTCATATGACCTAACACAGGTGGTCTCAAGCTCAGCCAGTAGGATCACCCAGTGCCCTCCCCTGGGGCAGGAGGGAATAAGAGGGTGCACCACCTGGTAGCCTGTCTCTTGGCCCCTGGGATTCCATGGTTCCACAAACATGGGTTTGGGCTCCTGTTCCTGAAATGGTGAAGGCCTGTGCTGTTTCCAAGCAGACTTGTATGCTTTTCTAAAAGTGTGCTTTTGGAACACAAAACCTCCATGATTCCTTATAAAAGTCACTTGGATTACAAATGCGCTTCCGCCCACCTGAATTCTTTCAGTGCCTTTAAGAACCAGGGTACTCCCATCCAGGATCCTAACAAGTTCATTATAAAAGACCAACTGGAGCAGTGGTTCTCTGTGGGCTGCGATCCCTTTGAGGGTCAAACGAACCTTTCCCAAGGGTCATCTGATTTTCCAGGGGTCATCCGAGTTGCAAAATGACACATAAGAAGTACCAATGAAAATAATTCTATGGTTGGAGGGCGGGGGTGTCGCCACAACACAAGGAGCTGTATAAAAAAGGGTTGCAGCATCCGGAAAGTTGAGAATCACTGAAAAAGGGCATAGAATTTTGGTGACCCGGAAGGTTTAGTTTATGAGATGGTATCTTAGGATTATAACTATAAATTGCTCCCCCTAGACCAGTCATCCATCTACTTTTTCACTGCTCCTACTTTCTACTCTTGGAGCTTGACCCTATGAACATCTGTCTTGCCAGCTGTGCCAACATTCAGCTTTGTCAAGAGAGTACTGGAGTTGCCAGGTCAAAGTGGCACAAAGACACAGACCTCCCACCCCTGCAGCCCACCCCTGCAGCCACAGCACACTGTGGCCCTTCTCTCCCTCCCAAAGCCTCAGGGCTAGCACACTAGTTTCAACCTGCCCACCCTCCCGGGCAACTGCTGACCATTCTACCTGTACCCTCTGGGCAAGGATTTTTTTATACTGACTGGCTGGGTATTCCTGTGCTCACCAGGCTCTTCTTGAAGAGGTCGAACCTTAGCCTTAAAAGAAGGTCTTGCCTCTTCTTACTCCCTCTGGTTGCTACTTTTCCTCAGTCCAGGGCTAGTAGAGGCTCTTTGGCACCTACTTCTTCTGGAACAAGACCATCGGCTGGCAAGAAGTTAACTCCAGTGCATGATGTCGCAGGAGGATTTCCAGGGGCTGATTTTACAGAGGCCTTTCTTCCAAGGTGTCTCTGCAAGGATTTGAACGTCCCAACTTTTCCATTAATAGCTGAGCCCACTAAAATGTTGTCTCAGGCTGAGCCCCGGTGGCGTAGTAGTTGTGCGCAGGACTGCGGCCCACTGGGTTGGAGGTTCAAATCCAGCACCAACGCTGGGCCTCCTACACCCACCACCAGAGGGCAGTGACCCCCCCCCCCCCCCCCAAAAAAAAAAAAAAGTCTCACTGAGAGGGCACCGCCTGTAAATTTCCTGGTTCATTAAACAGATGTGGGGACTGAGCCCTGGTGGCGTAGTGGTTGTGCGCGGAACTGCCGCCCACTGGGATGGAGGTTCAATTCCAGCTCCACGGAGCAAAGGCTGGGCCTCCTACTCCCACCACCTAAGGGCAGTGATGCCCTCCCCAAAACAAAACAAAACAACAAAACAGATGTGGCTTCTGTCTCCTGATGGATCTACTTCCCTTTCTCCCATTTCCCCTTCAAGAATTATGGGGAATGACTGCACAACTTTTAATATGATAGAATTATGGAATTATATGATCTGTGAATTATGTGCCAATAAAACAGTTTTAAAAGAATTACAGGGAAGTTGATTGTGGTGATTGCACCACCCTTTTTATTATGATGGAACTACTAAATTGCATATGTTAAAAAAGCTTAATAAAACTAATTAAATAAAAACACAAACAAGAGTTACAGGGAATCAGTATGCTAACCCAAAGCCTCGACTTTGATGTCTCTGGGTCAGGACTGTTCTATAGTTTCACAATTTTCCAAAAGGTTCTGCTTGCTCTTTGTTACTAGTACTATAAGCAGTATGCTTCAGGTGCTACCAGAGATCTCAAAGATGCCCAGCCTACTTCAATCTACAAATGGCAAGGAGGTATTTCTGGGAGCAGAGCATATTTAAGAGAGTGTCCAAACCATCATCACACCACTGACAGAATCAGAGTTTATGTCTAACTTTCTGAGTAAGCCAAATCAGATCAACTGTTGTGACTTGAATCCTATCTGCTTAAAGGAGGCTGGCTAGGGATTCAGGAACAAATCATTTAGGCACTAAGTGAGTCAGAGAAGCCACTCAGGCATGCACACAAGCCAACATTTATGAGCAAATTCTGAATTCTCTGGGAAGATTTCTTAGATATCCTCTGCATATCAATGCATTATTTTCTCTTGGAGGTGAAACAATGCTCAGGAATGGAAAACAAAAAAGCAGTCCTTTATTAAGCTTTAAGGCACGTTCATGGCAGGCCCATATAATTTTAGATGTGAACAGTACAGCATAAAAGGTAACCAATTGGAACCAAAGTTGCAAAGATGGCTCCCTAGTGGTTAAGATCACAGAACACAACCCTTGGGCAGTGGATCTCAAGAAGGAAACAAATCATCTCAAAAGAGTAAAGCCAAAGATGCCTAAAGAACTGCAAAATGTAGGCCACCATGGGAAACACGGTATTGTATTTTCCTTAGGAGGGTTTTCTAGGTTCTTGCATGTTTCCCAAGTTTGCTCTTAGTGATTTGGCTTAGACTGGAGTAACTGAACTCTTTTTACTATGTTGTATTCAAATTCGAACACCTGATGACATGGCTACATGGTATAAAAAAAACTCATTTAATAATTTCTTTTAACAGTCTGCTATGTAACATTCTTATTCTTCCTTATAATATTCACTTTTATAAAGAACTTTTATAATGTTATTTTTATAATCAGGCAATATGTTCTTTATACATAATGTGTCTTAGAATTGTTCCTCTATTTGCACAAATAGGTCAATCTCTTTTTGTAAAGCCGCATACATTATTTAACAATTTACATATTCTTCTATTGGCAAACAAAAACTAAGAACTTGAGCTATTACAAAACAATGGCTATAGGATTGCAAAAGGATGGGCATTGTGTATGCTTTAATAGTGTTATCCTCAAAGACTGCTCCAAGTTATGCTCTCTCCGAACAGGTAAGGTGGTTCATTTTCTCATATTTGTCGCAACCACTGTGTGTCATACACCTTACACTTTTTAAAAGTACATTGTTTAAGATGGTTTTCATCTGTTATTTTGAATTTTATTAAGTAGGATGCTGCAAACCAACCTTCAATTTCTAAAAAACTGAATGTTGTAAACTAATCTGTCATTTTGAATGCAGTAGGTAAATTTCATTTTTATGGTAAATTTCATTTTTATATATACATTACTTTCTGGGTAAAATTGTAGCCCATTGTCTTTATATATCCATAATCTGGGTTATTCGCCTTTCTCTTACTGGTTTTTAGAGTCTAAATAGCATGTAAGGTCTTTAAAGACATGTTTTCCAAGACACAGGTAGCAGGGGAACAGGGCACTAACCCACCCCAGGCAAGGGTATTGTTTCTCTCTCCACAGGGAAAGAGGGACCAGATTTCAAACCAGTGCACCAAGAAGTGAATGCAACATGCTGGCATGAAGCAAGGAACCAGTAGAGAGGTATGAGGGGCTGGTCCCAATCCCAACTATGCTGTAGTTCAGGGAGAGGGACATATCTGATCAGAGCACACAGTAGTGAATGAAGAGAGGGGAGGAGAGAGTGAGCACATCCTAGCCCACCAAGGCCCGAGGAAGATATTCCTGCTCAGTGCAGCCAATGCACAAAGAGGACCATAGGACCAACCCCATAATGAGACACAATGTCCCTCACTGACCCATAGCCTTACAGGGGACTACACTGGAGATATAGTGCAGGAATTGTGCCAGATATGATCCCACCAGAGTGAGGCAAAACACGAAGGACATGCAACAGAACAGCAAGGGGAGCAGAGTAATAAAGTCCCCGGGGAACAGCAAAAAATAGACTTTGGGGCCAGGGCGTGGCACCACATCAGACTCCAGTGGAAAAAGCAAACAGACCTTGAAATAGTTACAGGCTTTTATTTTAGTTTTGTCATTGGTGTGTTTTCTTTGTTTTGTTCTGTTTTGGTTTTTGTGTATACTGTTATCTCTACAGGACTATGTAGATAAGCTAGGCAGGATAAACAATCGGGAAGATAAAACAACAGGACCAAGGGTGAGGTGGAGGAAAGGAAGTGGGCATTAAAACCCCCCGAGACAAGGGAACAACAAGTGATCTAAAGCCAATGGTGATGAGGGTGTAGGAGTCTGGTAGGGCTTGATCAAGGGCAATGTAACGGAGAGGAATTACTGAAACACAAATGAAGGCTGAGCATGATAGTGGGACAAGAGGAAAGTAAAAGGAAATACAGGAAAGAACTAGAGGCAAAGGGCATTAATAGCGATGAACACAGGACCTCTACTCAAGTACTCTCTCAAAACAAGAACTCTGGCATTTCATGATGCTCATCTTCCCAACATGATCACTGAAGACAAAGCGGGTATACAAAAGCAAATCTGATGAAGAAAGCCGATGGTGCCTAAATATCAAAAGAAATAGTGTCTGGGGTCTTAAAGACTTAAAGGTAGTAAGTGGCCATCTAGCTGAGAAGCAAAAAGCCCACATGGACGAAGCACACCAGCGTGTGTAATCAAGAGGTGTCGAAGGGATCAGGTATTA
>PVJH01037521.1:0-17877 GCA_004026705.1 Nesogale talazaci | reverse complement strand
GGGTTCATCTGGGATAAGAGTGTTGACTGTTTTCTTCAGAGACACATTCCTGTCCATGACTTCTCCATTCATCAATTCATCAAGATCAAGGTCCAGTTTTTCATGCCACAGAAAATGATGAGGAAGATGGTTGAGGAGGTAGATTTGACTTAGGAATTAGGATGACTTTAGGAAGAAAGACAGTGATCCTCTTCTTTTAGGGATTTATATACTTATAAGACACTCATAGCAAATCCAAGTCATTAAAAATGTGTCAGATGCACATTTTCTGCATTAGATAATGGGAATATTTTTGGATGTTCTAACATGTTCTAGCATCTCACTGATTTCAGCCAAAAGAGGCTGCAATTTAATGTTTGGTGTGAATAGGAATGGCTTTTGTTAGTCACTAAGTAGGAAGAAATTTTTTGACAACTACACTCGTATGTCTACCCAAGAGTCATTCCAGTGTGGTACACGTCAACCTAACACAATTGATCTTTGACACAAGAAGATATTTCTCATCAAGAAAGTCATCACTAATAAAGTTATGCACACCTAATCTTACATTTCTATATTCAATTTTAAACTGAAATTCCTCACCCACGGTTGTATGTCACCAGATAGAAGGAAAGTTACTGATATCATATAACAAATTAGGGAAAAAAAACTCACCAGAAATGGGGTGAGTGAATTACCAGGACACATGTGGACCTTCTGGGTGGGTCCAGAAGTAGTGGGCTGACATCTGGTGGAACGGTGAAGGTGAAGATCCGGCATCGGACATGAAAAACTGGACAATCCTGCTTGGCCCTAGAGATTTCTCTGAATTCTGAACTTGCACAGATAAGCTAGTGTCTGTCTTCACCTTAATGGGCTCAAAATTCTGAAGGATATATCAATACAAGATATTAGCAACCAGACAGTAAAATACAATTAGTGAGTATATGTGTTTGCAGATAGGATTCCAGAAAAGACACACAAAATTACTAAAGTAAGATGTTTAGGACAAACAAAAACCTCATATAGGAAGAATGTCATTTGAAGAAGTAATTCCATTAGAAATTGACTGATTGCCTAGATTTTGACCAAAAGTTTGTCAGAACACCTCACTAAGTATGATGGAAGAATATACTTTTGATTTATCAGACATTAATCAAACATTTAATAGTTTCCACTTCCCAGGTCCCCATTCTCCCTAAGTCTGATTGGAGATTGTTTAGCTGAGTGTCATGAGAACTCTGATGCAGGGACCCCTGAGTCATTACTTGACTGTAAGAGACTGGCTGTTTGCTGCTGTACAGAAGACAGACTATATTCTCCTGTTCCAAGTTAACTTTGAATTTACAGATACCAGAACTAGGCAAAGAATTATTATTTTAAAATTATGGAGGGGTTCCCTGGGGAAACAGAATTAAAAGAATTCACAGATTCCCCCACAGGAAAGCTCCAGCTGCACTTGCTGCTTGGTCTGAATCCTCTGCTCTGTGGAGCCTGAGCGCCTCCTGGAGCCCAGTCTCCTCCTGCAGGGGAGGTTCATGTCTGGGTTCTCACTGACTTCTCAGTGTCTCTTGTTCAGTAATACACGGCTGTGTCCTCCTTCTTATAATGACTTATAATGACTTATAATGACTGGACTCATATATCCCCCAGAAGGTTATTTAAACTGGAAAAAAATAAAGTTCTCTCTCACTCTCTCTCTTCAGGTGGATATGGAGGTGAGCATGTTACCATGAAGTGTGTCTGACTCTTATTATTCCTTTCTTTTTCATGCTGTCAATAACTTTATTATAATAATTGCTAATTATTGCCCTACAACTGCACTTATTGAACCCGTGATGTATGTATCAGGGCCTGGCCTCTGATAGTGTGAGAGCTCACAATGCATTCTCTCGTTCCCCTTGAGATGTGGATATTCCTAATGATTGTGGACAGTTCTAATATCTGTTTCTTGTGGGGAAATATTACTGATTTTCTTGGTTTCCAAGCAATTTCCATGTGTCAGTAAAATTTTCCATGGGGGCCATAAAGTTGTTCATAAACATGTCCAGATGTCTGTCAGTGTAAGACATGAAAAGATAATAACAATTTACAATCATCAAGAGTTTTGGGGGGAGGAAGGAAAAAATGAGGAGCTGATACCACGGACTCAAGTAGAAAGAAAATATTTTGAAAATGTTAAAGGCAGCAGGTGTATAAATGTGCTTGACAAAATGGGTGGATGGGTAGAATGTGATAAGAGCTGCATGTGCCCCCAATAATGTAATTTTCAAAAACATGTTCATAATCTATGCAGAGTGGTTTCTCCTCTCTGGTTTCTGATCTGGGAGATTCCACTCTCCTTTCTTTTGTCATGATCAGGAAAACTGGATCTTTCTCACTTTACTTCATCTTCTCAAGTAGTCAGTTTTCATAAAATTGACCTACTTATTCAGTTCCTGCTATTTCATTTATTGAGCTTCTTGATTTATTGTTTTTGCTCTGTTACCTATGCTGTGGCTGCTGTGTCCTCATCTTTTTCTATTTTCCTTCATTGGAAACGATGCTAATTCCTTGCAGAGTTTTGTTTTCATATTATACAAATGTGTGCAGTTAATAATCCCCCTTAGTTCTTTTTACTCATATTATGTGGCTTGTTATCTTGTGATTTCATTTTTCATTCAATCAAGTATAGCCATCCAGGATATGAAAATCATTAAACTCATGTTAATGATACAAATACTATAATTATGCATCAATGTATGCATAACTCCCCCTCATTCACTGCCATTGAGTGAATGGGAACAGGCAGTGACGCTGTGTGACAGGGGAGAGCTGCCCCTGAGCATTTCTGAAGCTGTTATCTTGATGGCGGCAGAAAGCCCCGTCTATCTCCTATGGACTAGCTGGGTCGTTGTGAACTCCTGAACGTTCAGACTGCGTCAAGTTAATGACTATCCACTACACCGTCACGATTCATGCATACATACGTACAATTGTTCTTATGCATACAACATAAATGACTGAATATTGTGACTGCTGTGGGGTTTTGTTCAAAATGTTAAGGACGGGAGGATTCTTAGAGAAAATGACGTGTAGGGAAAGGAAGCCCCAGGTGCCAACAAGAAGCTCTGTGCTCCCATGCCTCCCCCATGGCCCTTGCCCCAGAGCCTGGCTGCTGTGCTGTGTGCTGCAGCCCATGTGATCCCCATAGACTGATGTCATTAGTGCAGGGGAGGTTGTGCATGGGATGGCACTGAGTCCTCACCTGTTTCCTTTCACAGTCATTGACAGCTGTGCCCTTGGTGGTCCCTGACCTCAGCTGCAGTGAGAACTACTTTTGGAAATCCTTTTTGAGCTTGAGAGGTAACTCATTTGAGATGGGCACTTGTTTTCTTCCACTGACACATATTGATAACGACTCCAATCTCTTCTGCAGGTTCGTTAGATGTACCTCCAGAAATATGCAATTATCTGAAAATGAGACAGTAAATTTTAAGGAAATTCTCTGTGTGAGTTTCATTATTTCTTGGTCCAAACACTGATGCTGTACATAACACAGGACATCCAAAATAATCAATGATGACAGATGATTCAATTTTATTTTATGCAAAACGATTTTTAGAATCGCTATATACTACTAGAAAGAACTAATCACAAGGCAAAAGAATACCCAAAGGAAAATCAGCACTTATGGACAAAACATGCAGTTTTAGAGAAATTTGCTCACTGTGTGATGTATTTCACCAAATTTTGAGATTTATCCTGGATTCTAGAACCACCAGAAAAAGAGAAGAAATGTCGAGAAGCCTCCAATCTTTTCTCAGAAACTGAAAAGAGAAAGTCTAATGCCTTCTTCTTCTCTGGAATTGGTGTCCATTTGTGTAGAAATCAAGGTCCTTAAGCCAAAGATCAGGGAAACTGTTGGGCCCAAAAAGCATAGGAAGTGCTAAGAAATTCTGATTTGATGAAGACCCCCAGTTAACAGTGGACATTTATTCTGACATAGCTTCTCAGTTTTCGGCATAGTCTCTTGAGCGCTAACTCCTCCTTATCATAACATCTCACTTAGCATCAGTTGTAACAGTGAAACATGTACCATTTTGGAACTCAAAATAAGCAAAGGGCATGAGTAGGTATTTGACTGAAAGAGACATTCATGTTGCAAAGATACAAATATATTAACTCCGTTATTCACTGCTGCTATTGTTAGATCAACTTTGTTTGATTTTGAGTTATTTTCTTAGAATGAGTTGATACAGAAAGGCCATATTTTCTGGAAAGCATTTCAAGCACTTCCCCAAAGTCATCTTTCATATCTATGCTCAATGCGGTGTGGTTTCTTGTTTGTTGCATCCATGGGTGCTCATTATGCAACACAGAAATGCAGAAACATTAAGAACATCAAAAGATACTCTGTGCACCATGCTATACTGAACTCATCACAGAAGAAGCTGTACTAAATGCAAGACATGACATCTAGGTTGAAATAATCTGTAATTTGCAGCTGACATAAAATTACATGTAGTAAGATAGCATGACTTGAGAAACTTACTGATGAAGTGCAGGAATTGCTGTCTTCACTGTAAATTCCAAATCAATGCAAAGAAAAATAAATTCTTTTATTTTGGAAAATATGGACATGGGAGATAAGCTTGAAGTTATGATGGAGTTCATCTTGCTTGGATCTGCAATCAATATTCACGAAGCTGCAGTCAATCAAATTATGCAAATCATTGAGCAAACCAGCTGCACACGGCCTCTTTGAAGATTGCAGAGCGTGGATGCCTCTTGAGGACTCATGATGTACTTGGCTCAAGATATGAAGTTCTCAATTGTCTCAAATGCACATAAAAGTTGCAGATAAAAGAGGAAGTGATGGATTTGAATTATGGCATTGGTGAAAATGGTGCGATAGACTTCCAGAAGAACAAACCATTTATATTGGATGATGTACACTTGTAATGCTTAATAGAAAGAAGTGAGGTTTCGATTCTTCATCTCAAGTTCTTTGCCCATGTGTCAAGGAAATCAGATTGTGGAAAAGGTCATCAGGCTTGAAAAACATAAGATCATTTTTAAAGGGATGATCTTTAAGGACATAGACTGGCACAGTAACTTCAGCAGAGGCCTCAGACATGACAACACTGAGGAAGAAGCAAGACCTATGCTTCATTCTGTTTCTTCTAGTGTTGCTGTGAGTTGAAACTGATTTAATAGGATGTAAAAGACCATAATGCCATTCCAGTGACAAACACTGCACTCCATGAAGAGAAAGCGAATGCATTCACCTTTCTAATTGAAACCTTGTAAGGATAACATTAAACACCACTCTTATTTCATAGTGTGCTGCAACTCTCAACTATAGTCATCAATCAACAAATGAATGTAAAAAAGGCATCCCAGATGACAACAAAGAAGAAAAAATTTTAATAACTGCTAATGATATTGTTCTAAACTTATAATCCCTGAAGCCCTAAAAGATAATTATTGAAATTAATTGAAAGGTTAAGCAATTTCACAGGTACAAGGTCAACATATGAAAAAATAAGTTTAATTCTCATGTACCAATAAAGTTCTGAAAATGAAATTAAGAAAATAATGCCATCTATACCAGCCACCTATAAGAAAAAAATAAATGAGAATAAACCTAAGTAGGAAAACAGAAGTCTTGTACAAAAAAACTAATTAAAAACTGTATTCTAAGATACCAAAACAAAGACACATAAATAATATAATGGGCCATGCTCATGAATAGGAAATCTTAACTTGTGAAAATAACATACCCTAAGCAATCTACAATTGTATTTTAGTTCTGATCCAGAACCAGAGCTTTATTTTATGGACATGGAAAATAATCATCAAGATTTAAAAAAATTACCCATCAAGCTTTAAAAGAAATGAAATACACCCAGGATAGGCAAGGTCAAAACCACTGCTCTATACCTAGGCTATCCTGTGGTGCAGTGAATTACACAATAGACTACTAATTTAAAGTTCTATATTTCAAGACCATAATCTATTCTTTCTGAGAAAGATGAAGCTTTCTGATCCTGTAAAGTTTTAGTCTCAATAATCCAAAGGGATGGTTATGCTTTGTCCTGAGTCTGCATTGACTCAACGGCAGTGAGTTGGGTGTTAGGGTGGAGGTGCCAGGGAATCCCTATGACTGCACCTGAGATGGACCCCGGGGAAAAGATCAATTGCAGTGAGTCAGAGGTACAAGTGGATTGTCTCTAGATTTGTGTCTCTGAATTCTTCAGACAGTCTCCTTTGAAAATGACTAGCAGAACAAAGACTCACTTGAGTTTCAGGGTTTCTGTATGTGAATTAGTCATGTTCTGGAGAAAACAATAGAACCAATCAATATATCTGTACATATATCATCTCTATCTATATCTCCAATGATCACACAACAGAATATGTTTTATTAATCTGTGCCAGATGAACCCTCTCTAGAGATGATTCCATAAATATTTTCACTTTGTAGATTAATGAATTGAAACTTGAGGACACAGTGCTGCATGACTGTGCAAGATACACAGTGAAGAAGAGTCAGTATGAAACCCAATGCAAACCTTACAATATCAACATATGCAATGTTGTACAATCATTCTAAGCTAAAATTATTACATGCGTATACGTTTGTGATCATTTGCTAGAATGAAAACATTGGACATCCATCTGATAGCTTGGAAAAAAATGTGGAACTCACATGATAATTTCATGCTGCAATAATACTTTCATAAGGATTCTCGGTGGCATAGTGGTTATGCCTTAGGTGTGACTTGCATGTTGATGGAGAGAAGACTGGGGAATCAATAGCCATAAGTATTGGAAACCCAGTGACGTGATGTTAAATTGGCATAACTCGATGGCAGTGAGGTTTTTATTTTTTTAATTCTAACTTTGGCAACAAATAGTGCTAGTTAACACCCTTAATTGTAAACTGAGATCTCATAAATATTTATTACTGTGACGTCTGCCTTGAATAGCTGGTGAAAAAAAATAGACAAAGCCCATTCCAATGCTGAGAGGACATGGTCAGATGCATGAAGCTTCCCCAGAGTCACTGTGCATGGTGGTCCCTAGGGAGGTGCTGGCAGGTGGGGAAACCACAGCTTATGAGAGGAAAGCATTACTGACTTCTCTTTTGTGCATCTGCTGAAACCATGCTCTGTTGCAGGGAGGTTTGTGTCTGAGCTCACACTGACTTCCCATCACTGTGTCTCTAGCACAGTAATACACGGCTGTGTCCTCAGGATTCACGGAGCTCAGTTTTAGATAAACTTGGCTCTTGGAGGTGTCCCTGGTGATGCTGACTCGGGACTTGAGAGCTGGGTTATAGTATGTGCTCCCATCACTCACTATTACTCCAATCCACTCCAGTCCCTTTCCTGGAGCCTGGTGGATCCAGCTCACAGCATTGCTGGTTAAAGAGAATCCAGAGATAGCACAGGTGAGAGACAGGCTCTGTGAGGGCTTCACCAGTCCAGGGCCTGACTCTTGTAGCTGCACCTGAGACAGGGCACCTGGGGATAAAGAGAAGCACAGTGAGTCACATGCTCATGCTGCACCCCCAGACTTCAGGTAGGAATCACCAAAGCACTCACCTCCCAGAGTTGCCACCAGGGAGAGGAAAACCCACACACAATTCATGTTCATGTGAATAAGATGCAGGACACCTGGAAAATGCTCTCCAGTTATATGAACTTAAGTACAAGTGTGCTGTGGTTTCATGGGACTGGATACTATGTATTTGCATGTGGGAGGTGTATTTGTATGTAAAAGTGAAAAGGGCAATTGGGGCCCTTGCTCTGGGACTCACACTAGAGAAGTGATGTGATGGCATCCATGGAAGAACACAGTTCTCTCTGAGGACTTCATTCTACCAGACATATAAACATCTGTTCATATTTTATGCTTAAAACAACTTTACATTTATTACTATCAGAAGCACTCAGACAATCTTATCAAATTAAGGACAATCTCTGCTCTCACCACGTTGAACAATCAAGACTAGGAATATCTGAATCTTTTCAAAGATCTGAACACATCTGAAACATGTGTATGTCATCCCCAAACCTTCTTTCCCATATGACATTTCAGAATCTGTGAGAACTATTAAAAGTAATTTCAATGTTAACCTCTTGATTTAGTGTTGGAATAAAAAAGGTTTCTTTGCAAGGGGGTTATGTTCAAGGTTAACAAAATCACAGAAATAAGAAGAAGCTCATATTTCTTCCCATGGATTAGTGCCAGGTATGGGTGTTGGGCTCACTGTATCCTGAAAGCCCCCTGCTGACAGTATCCCATCACATACAGGAGGGGTTTTATGGGCTCACACTGTCTTTCAACTTCTGTGTGTCACACGCAACATTATCCCTGGCCTTAAGCATTCAGACTCCTGTTCAGGAAAGTTGTCTGGAGCTGTCTCTGCAGGTTTCCTGACATGGGCACTAGAGCTACCACAGTGGCCAGTACAGCAGTTCTCACTGACCAGGCCCTGCAGTCCTTGTCCAGGCTCCTGTCCTCTCCTTCCCTCACTTGGTCCAGAGCTGGTGGGTCCTTAGCATCCCTGCAGGTCAGCTTTCTCCCT
The DNA here is from genome assembly GCA_004026705.1 of Nesogale talazaci. NCBI lineage: Eukaryota > Metazoa > Chordata > Mammalia > Afrosoricida > Tenrecidae > Nesogale > Nesogale talazaci. The sequence goes on along the minus strand of PVJH01037521.1, from coordinate 9,320 downwards.
AACATAAGTTTTATGTCTGGACTCACACCGACTCTCCTTCACTGCTACAAGTTGCTAATAGTTTGAATTGTTCCATGGAAGGAAGTATGACCTATAGAAATTTATATGGATATTGATATCAAGATCAAGAGCTATACCCCTATAAAACATTGATTTTTAAAAATTTCTCTGAAAGAAAATGAAAGCATTGAACAGAGCTTAGGCTGCATTCTTTCCAGAGGAAAAGGGAGAGTACTTAAATCAGACATCTATTCAAAACAATTGAAACAAGAAATATAAAGACTTATTTATTCCATGTTAAAGAGTGGAATGGTCAATGAGAACTATTTTTTTGATTTCTGTCATGTGTGACAGGGCATCAGCAAATGCTGATAATCATTGAAACAATGATGCATTCAGTGCCATGGGATTATGCGTGAGAAGAATGTTGAAATGTTTTGTGTATATATAAGTAGCACGAGGAAAATAAGTTAAAATAATTCACAGATAATTTTTCCACACATAGTCAAAAACTAATGGAAATTTTGTGGGAATAACATTTCAAAAGTTTCTGTAAAATATTGACAAGGATGGTCTTAGCCCCGGTGGTGTAGTGGTTGAGTGCAGGACTGCAGCACACTGACTGGGAAGTTCAAATCCAGCAGCAGCTCTCCAGGAGCAAGGCTGGGCCTCCCACGCCCACTATAGGGCAGTAATGCAAAAAACATTGAAAAGGAAAAGAGATTTGAACATAAGCTAAAAAAAAAAACAAACCTTAAAATTAGCAATGGAATCAGTAAAATCTACATACAGTTTATTATTTGTTTAACAGCAGTGAGTCAATTGCAGCGAGTCCTATGTTGAAGTGAACTTGCTCTAGAGTTTTGTCTCTGAATCCCTAAGCCACTCTCCTCGGGAAAAGCACAGCAGAACAAAGACTCACTTGTGTTTCAGGGTTTCTGGATGTGAATTAGCCATGTTCTGGAGAAGATACTAGAACCGATCAATAGATCTATATCTATATATCTCTCCAACACTCACATGACAGAGTATGTTTTATTAATCCAAGGCAGATGGACCATCTCACTTTGTAGATTAGTGAATTGAAACTCGAGGACAAAGTGTTGCATGACAGTGCAAGATACACACAAAAATGAAAATATTGGACAACCATCTGGAGAAAATTTGGAACTCACATAACAATTTCATACTACATTAAAAAGAGCCTCAGTGACATAGTGGTTATGTCTTGGGACAGATTTGCATGTCAGACGTGCACACAAGCCATGGACTTGAAATAAAGTTTTTATCACCTTTACTGAGTTATTTTTTTCAGCTTTTCTACCCTCAGTTCATTTTATCTGTTTTATCTTTTATCTAATATTTTGTCTTTGTTTTTATGCTTTATTTTGTAAGTTTTCATATTTTGCAATTTTTGATTTTCTTTTTGTTTAGTTTTTTTTTCATTCTTTCCATTTTCCTTTGGTATTTTGTTAAACATTATTTGCCTTTAAACAATAATATTGGAATAAAATATTTCCTAGGTCATTCCAGGGGAAATTGAATAAATATACATTTATAAGTATTCAACAGAGTGAAAAGAATCAAGATACTTTGAATAGTGTGAAGAAAATTTCCACTCAAACTGAGTTTTTTTTTTTTTTCCATTACCTATTTCTAACTGTGACAACACATTGCATTAGTTAGTACCTGGAGTGTAAAGAGAGATCTCATCAGTAAATATTTCTGTGACGTCTGCCTTTGAATAGAGGGGAAAGTTAGACAAAGCCCATTCCAATGAAAAGAAGACATGTTCCAATGCATGAAGGTTCCCAAGAGTCTCTGTGCATGGAGTTCCTTAGAGAGGTGGTGACAAAGTGGAAAAATCACAGCTTCTGAGAGGAAAGTATCCGTGCCTTCTTTTTCTGGCATTGCTGAAAACATGGTGCAATGCATATTCTGAGAAATTTGTTTGCAATTTCCTCCTCTTCTGACACATTTGCTGTCTTTTGCAATGTTTCCAATGAGTGTTCTCTTCATTGTGACTCCGGTGAATGATCTTACTAATGACTCTGTCCACTAGACAGGTCATTCCAGTTTACCTATCCCCAGTTTCAGGGATCTCTATTCCTGGGACACTTGTTTCTGCATGAAAGGGAGAGATTAGGTAGCATGCATCACTTAGGACATGCACAAATTTAGCTCCAGAAGTCACCACAATTGTGTTCTCTGACATGGAGACAATTATCACTCCCCACAGTGCACAGGGAGCAGTACAGAAAGACACCTGCAGAGATCGGAGCTGGGGTTATAGTGGTTCACTGAGCTCAGTACGTTTGAAATCATGCATTGTCCTCAAGCATCTGGACATGCTGTATTTCATGGTCAACAGATTTTAAGTTGCAGATGGGGTGAGAATTACCATGATAACCTGTTTTTCAAGAAGGAAAAATGACACTGAAGTATTAGCGTCACTTTCACATTTGTACTGCAGACAGAGAATATGAGTTGCTCCTTTCAAGTCAGGAGTGACCAGAAAATTTAGAGCGTAAGAAAAGGAAAAACTGTCTGGGGAGATGCTGAGGACTAAGAGAGGAGTCCCTCGCTCCATCGGGTAATCCTCCCTGTCACACTCATCTGTGCCTGATAAGGCTGGGTGCTGTGCTCAGTGGGTCCTGCGCGCCCCCTGCTGCCCAATGTCTCCCCTGCAGGGAGCTTTGTATCTGGGCTCAAAATGACTTCCCCTCACTGTGTGATTCATGCGCACAGTAATACACGGCCATGTCCTCAGCAGTCACGGAGCTCAGCTGCAGGGAAAACTGGTTCTTGGATGTGTCAGGGTAGATGACTAGGCTATCTTTTAGAAATATAGCGTAATCTGTGGACCACTGTTGTCTGTAGTAAGTCCTTCCCATCCACTCAAGGCCGTTTCCAGGATGCTTCCAGCTGCAATCCCAAGTAGCACTGGTGCTGGAAACAGAGTCCCCGGTGATGGTGCAGGTGAGAGTGAGAGTCTGTGAAGGTCGCACCATCTGAAGACCTGTCTCCTGCAGCTGCATCTGAATCAGGCCACCTGGAGGTATAGGAAATACATATTAAACACGCTATCTGTCTGTGAATATGCTGGGTAGAATTCCATCTCCCCCCAACACTGACCTGATGGAAGACAAAGCACCATGAGGAGGAGGAGGAGGTGGAGGGAAGCAGACATGTTGGAGCAAGGTCACCCTGATTCAGCAGTCACTTGAGTCCCCTGGTGGGGAGGCAGCTTTTTTAAAAATTAAAAATCATTTTATTAGGGGCTCACACATCATTTTTGCAATACATAAATAAACATACTGTGACAAGAACCCTCGCATGTCCGCTGCCCTCATGATTCTCCAAACATCCGCCCTTTCCCCCAGTCCCTGGTGTCGGTTCCTCCAACCTCTCCCCTGTTCCCCTGCTCTCTTTCCTCCCTCAACTCTTGATACTTTATAAATTATTATTATTCTGTCATATGTTATCCTGCCTGACACCTCCCTCAGCCCACTCCTCCGTCCTCCAGATAGGTCATATGTAGATCCTTGCAGCTGGTTCCGTCTCTACCCCATCTTCTCTCTACTCATCTGGTAGTTCCAATCTAACCACAGCCTGAGAGGGCTCATCCATCCTGATTTCCCCATATCTCCAGCCCCCCTCTCCACTAGTGTACATTCTCCAGTCCATCTGGATGTGCAAGGTAGAGTTGGGATCATGATGGTTGGGGGGTAGGGAGACCTCAGGAACTAGAGAAAACTTGTATGCATCATCAATGCCTGGCTGCACTCTGACTAGTCTGTCTCCTTCCTATGGCTCCCTTGTAAAGGGGTGGCCAATTACCCACCAGTGGGCCTTAGGTCCCCACCCTGCCCCTCCCCTCACTCATAATGAAGTGATTCCTGTACTTTGATGCTCCCTTTGGGCCCTCTTGATCACACTTGATGGTGTGCTTCTTCCCTGTGGACTTTACTGTCGCCATGCTGAATGGAGCCTCAGTTATCTTCAAGTCTTTGAAACTCTAGACATTCAATCATTTGGTAGGTGGGTACCATCTTTTTGTTTGCCTCTGTATCCATTTGGCTTCAGCGATACCGAGAGTTAATTGGTTCATTGATTTTTATTTTTGTTCTTTGATTCCTGATGCCTGATTGTTTCAGCACTTCATGATCTAACAGGCAAGTGAGCTTCTTTTATGGTGGGTTTTGATGCTCCTGAGCTAGATGTCTGCTTGTTTATGCTCAAGCCTTTAAGACCCCAGATGCTATATCTTTTGATAACTGGGCACCATCAGCTTCCTTCACAACTCTTGTTCATGCTCCCACATGTCCTCAGTGGGCACCTTGGGGGTGTGTGCATACATTGATATGTGTCCCCCCCCAATTTGATGTCTATTGGGGAGGCAGCTTTTAAACAGGAAATCATAGGAGAGATTTGCTTATGAGCATCATTGCTGGATAAACTCTGGAGACTGTGAACAGTCCACGGTACACATGTCCTGCCACTCCAAAAGGAGATTTCTCCAAGAAAGGCTCCTCTTGCATGTTGGACTGAGGCAGCTTGCAGACATGGAGGTTATTGAATGCCTAAGCATAGGCTATTTCCCATCTTACCAGATGGAAATGTTTGCTACCATAAATTAATCAGAGTCCTGGTGTGTCTGTATTCTCTGATATGAACATATCAAATTTTCGTTCAGTCCTTCTTTCAACTGTTCATTGTGATGTGAGAGCTATTCACATACCAGGAACTCTTCTCCAAAGAAGACAAATAATTGAATTTAGCAAGTAAGCAAGCAACCAAATACTATTTGCTTCAAAATCCTAACCCACTCTCAGACTCACTCTGAGTCTTTTCTGCCTCATAGAGACCCTCCGTGGTTGAATAGAACTACTCTGTAGACTATTTGGTAGCGTTTGACACTTTGGCATTTTTTCACATGCAAAATAGTTTTTATTCTAGATTGAGCTAAATTTAAAGTTCAAACAAGCACTGTCCATAAGTTCTAAGGTCATGATCTTTTACAATGATTGTTGCTGAAGAGTTGCAGCTAAGGCTGAGTAATCTTGTTAGGGTTAGCGTTAGGGGGGAAAAAGTCTGAGTGATCTTAAGTTTGTCAGTACATTTGGCACTTACTGACAACTATGAAGGTTTAGGTCCAGATGATCACAATGACTCAATACATGACAGACTTCTTACATATGAGAACAACTGGATAACAAAGCCCCACTAAGGTAAACACCAGTATAGTTCTCTATAAACAAAGAAGCCACGTCCTCCACATGAACTTGTGTTCTATGAGGTTCGAATGGTAGGAAGAGACTCCGGGTAAAATACAATGCCGCCAGTGGGTAGGAGCTGAAATCCACTCAGAGGTTCTCATCAGATGCCCGCTGGCCGGGATCCAGTGACATTTTCTGAGTCTACCAGGCTAAGCCGCGCGCCGCCTTCGCCACCTTGCCTTTATTTCTCCCCTTCTGTTTCTCGTGCTTTGCCTTCAGCTTTTTTCTCTGCTGCAGGTTCATACACACCGGGTACTACCCGTGCCGGTCGAAGAGACACTTCTTATTCCTCTTAGTCTCAGTCTCCATTTTCATGCCATCTTCACCTTTTTCTTCATTCACCTCACAATGCATTCTCTCTTGGCTATGTCTGGGCCCTACAGCTGTTGCTATCTCTTGATCACCTTTCATGACAGCATCGCCGTCTACTTTGAGAATGTTTTTTAGGTCTGTTGAGCTCCTTTGGGGCATTCTTTTTTCTCTTTTCAGCACGCATTTTCCTCTTCCACTTACTCCATAAGCTTTTAGCCATGCTTTACCTGGGCACTGGCATGCACCTCATGTGCAGCAAACAGATCCTGCAGACCGGAAGTGCTAGAGTTTAATATTTTACAAATAATTCCTGCGTCCAATAGTCTCCCATTTTGTAAAGGGATAAAGGCTAAATGCTTGGCATCCTTGAGCTTTCATTTAGTAACTTGATATGTAACTTCAAAATATCATTCACCTCCTTATTTCTCTTCCATAAGAGTTTCAATATATTACAGGACATTATTATGACCCATTGAGGATGAAATAGCCATGGGTTGGAGTCTTCAATCACATCATATACAAGTGAATGCTGGACAATGAGTAAGGAAGACTGGAGAATATTTTGATGAACTTTGGATGATGGGTTCTGGAGAAGATTTTGAAAAGACCACGGGGTATTGTAAAAAATAAATTGATCATAGAGGACGTGCAGACACAGCATTTCCTCAAAGCAAGGATGGTGCTGCTTCACCTCAGGAACTGTGGTCATGTCATCAGGAGAGAGCAACACCCGGGGAAAGACACCATGCTTTGGGACAGTGAAAAAGAGTACGCTCCTTAGGGGCGTGGATTGACACAATAAGGATAGCTGTGAGATCAAGCACAGCAAGTGTGATGAGGACATTCTGTTCTGTGTACACAGGGTTGGTATCAGTTGGAACAGACTGAGAAGTACCTAAAGTGAACAAAAATATGTCAAAACTGACAATAGCATTCCTCACAGATGCTGGTAGAATGAAAGTTCTCAGGTCGGGGGATGAATATATAATTTCACTTTTTAAAAAATCATTCTACTGGGGTTTCATCCAATTCTCATTACTCTCATTTTTAAAAGCTGCACAGCACCAAGGACTAAAGTAGGAAAATGTTTTTAAAATAATGATAGCAGCATATGTACAAATGTGCTCGACACAATGGATGTACACATGGATCGTGATAAGAGCCTCCAATACAATTATTTTTAAAAAAAGAAAAGAAAAAGAAGACCCAACTAATATAAAATAAAGAAAAAAGAAAAGCACACATCAAAAAGAAATGTGTTCCAAGTTGCCCACCCAAGTACTGCTGAGAAACCAAGGCAGGGGCTGGATGAAAATAAAGTGGGGAAGCTTCACTTGGACAGAGGAAGGAGTGAGCCAAAGGTAGAGTCTCCGAGACAAGATCCTGAGGGAAGAGGGGAGGAAAGAGTGGGGTGGTGTTTTATACTGTCAGACAGAAACAGTAAGCAAATTTAGATATTAATGTATATGTACCAGCTTCTCAGGAAAAATCATAGATATGTACAGGGTTGGATTGTGATTATTGACAAGACTTAGCTTTTTTGTACGTCTTGCTTCTAAATGCCTTTTCATTTGATCTGGTGGTGTCTTTCTAGCGCATTTTGGATTCATGGCCAAAGCCTACTTGATGGTGACCTGAAGGTTAGGAATACCTGTCTTCAGCATGTTTACTCAGCAGGGCTCATCGTCACCGAGAGTGGGTTTGTGGGATGGTAAACTTTTCTATGAGGAAATGCCACAACAAAGAGAGGGTATCAGGAAGGATATGCAGCATAATTTTGGGCAATGTATGAGATATACAGATTTCAACACCATGTGTCAATATGCTAATATCCAACAGGAGGTTCCTTGGGCAAGTGCAAAAGTGACAATGTCACAGAGGGCTAAGGAGTTTGGGCAGTGGTCTCACACAGCATCTCCAATGAATTCATTGTTTTTATTCTGGAGTCTGTTTCTTCTTGACTAATTTATTATAAGAAATTAATTGATAATATTTATTGGTTATAAATATGGGTAAAGTTTCACCAAAGATTATCTATGACATTAATAAAAATAAATTTTCCTTAAGATGGTCAATATGTTGCCATGTATTGTTGCTTTTTTACCTTTCTCTCGCTCCCTCCTTCCATCCTTCCCTCCCATCTTTATTTCTTTCCTTCCTTTCAGGATGTAGCAGTGATTGATTGACAGCCTTGAGTAAAAATGTGCATACCATTTCATCTTCTATCTTTCTCGCTAAGAGAAAAATGGGTTTTCTGTTAAAAATCAAAGAGTTTATTTAAGTTACAAAACAATCCAGAGATTGGCAGTAGTACCTGTAAGGATTCACAAAGGACAGATGTGAAAAGACATTTTCAGAGATTATACATACAGAGAGAACCATGAACTTACAAGAAAATCCTGATGAGTTGTCAATTTATAATATTTGATTGAATTCACAATTATATATATAGTTGTGTGTTTGTGTGTATATATATGTATGTATGTATATGTAACTGTACTCCAAGCCTTCTTGAAATATGACAACTTTGGAAAGGCAGTTAAAAAAACACTAAACATCATCATCAACAAATGGGAGGTCGGTATACATTTTTTAAAGAAATTCTATCCCTATGATGACCACCTAGTTCTTTTGAGCCCCTTCACAGAATTCAGAAGGAACTCACTAATGATGAGTCAATTCAGTACCATCTAATGTGGGACTTCAGGAGCAGGGAAAGGACCATGGCATAATACTATGAAATGGAAAAGCTTACAAAATTGGATCAGAAGATTCTGATAGTCAATATGATTTAAGATCACATGTCTTTAGAAACCCAATATCCAACAAGGGTATGACCAGGCATGTGTGTGTTCTTAACTGAAAGATTGTCTCCCCCTGCCCTGGCCAGGGACTCCCAGCACCCTCACACTGCTTGACACGTCTTACATTGCTTACATGCCAGGTCAGTGATCAGAAGTAACTTTGTAGAGGCAGACTGTTGGTGGAAATAGAAGCTGAACTTAGCCAAATGTGAATTTTACTGAAAGCTCCATTGGAGGCGCTTTGCTGGCCAAGAATATTGAAAGTACCATGAACTTAAGAGATGGGAACTTAAAGGGTCAATCTACTATTATTTTAGGATAGAAATATAAACTAGTTAGGGAAATTTTATACATTGTTAAGCTGTATCTTAGCAGGAAATCCTCCATAGCTGTGACCTCAGGTTAACTGGTTCTACCTTGTCTCTCTGATTCTCCTGTGCAGGCTACTAGCTCAGCCAAAGACCCAATTCTGATCTCAGCATCATGAAACTTTCTCTCCCTACTTGCTAAGATCTGGTGCCTGTATACGTGGCCTTTCTCATCAACAGTGAGGGCGCTAGGAGTAGAATCCCTGGGACATCTTCATTAAAACAAAACTGTTGTCACAGTTTGTACCTGTCATTCCATGATTTGTGTCTATCTGAGAAAATGTTTCACTCATTGTGTGTGTGTGTGTGTGCATGTATGTGTGTTAGGGACATGTGGCTGGAGAAACACAACTTGTGGCATCCATATATGTATAAGAAAGAGCTTTATTATATCAAGGAGAGATTATATATCGAACAAACCCCCCATCCCATCCCATATCCAGTCCATAAGTCCAACACTAGTCCAGGAATCCCTCTTCAGACTCTTCACACAGTCACAAGCAATGGTGCAGAGTGCAGGAAGCACAGGCTGGTGGCTGCAGAGTTCTATGGATCCA
>PVJH01037520.1:0-17894 GCA_004026705.1 Nesogale talazaci | reverse complement strand
CTAGGCTGCAATCTTGGTTGAAGCAGGTGGCCCTATTTTTCTCATGCAAGGGGACTGGGGGTGGGTTTGAACAGGCGTCCTTTTGATGAGCAGCCGAGCACTTTCTCCTCTGCACCACCAGGGCTCTTCACAATGTGCCCGTCAGCAGTGGCACAGGACAGAGCAACCTACAGAGGGCCCTGTACCAGTGGTGGGTCAATGACCTTTCTGACGCCATTTCTGGGGGGAAGCTTTGCAGAAGCGGGCTCTGCGGGCTCCTGCCAGCCTCTGTTTCCAGGGAGAAGCACCCCCAACAATTATGACTCAGGGTTCTCAAAGTGGGCGATCTCACCTGGGGGAGGCACTGGAATGATTCTGGGGGTGAGGATGGGGCAGCCATAAAAGTAGGCCCCCTGCAGTTCCGCATGGATTCCGGGCTGCAGTAAGAAAGCCTGTAACTGCTGGGAGGCAGGTAGGGGCCTGAGTCTTTTTTTTTTTTTTTGTCCCTGAAAAGAACGTGGTCAGGCAAGTCAGCTTGGGAACGATTTGGGGGCCAGGAGGAGCTCCTGGGCTTTGCTGAAGTCCCTTCACTGCCGAAGGGGATGAAACATTCACGCGTGTTGTCCTTGTCCCTTGCCGGCCGTGGCTGCAGACACTGTCAGGTCCATGTGACTCAGAGCTCGCTGTCCTCTCCTATTCCAGGCTCCGCGGCTGGCTTGGCCTGACCCCAGGCTCTGCTCTTCTCTGCAACCGCCTTCTAACGGGAGCGAGAAGGGGCGAACCGGGCGTGCCCGCAGCAAATCAGGCCCACTGCTGCTGCTGGCTTAGCGAGGAGGACATTCCCTGCAGGGCCAGGGTGCAGGCTCGGGGAGTCAGAGGAACAGGTGCAGGGCCACGCCCGCCAGGCTGGGCTCGCCTGCAGAGTCTGGGCGTGGAAACCCAGCGTGTGCACCTGTGTGTGCACGCACATGCATCTGTTTCCGTTCACCTATCCATCGGGGTTTCAGAGAGCCAATTGCCTGAAAAAGTCCAGACAGATGCATGATTGGGAGTCTCTGAAGAGACCTCCCCAGGCCTCCTGAATTATGGGGGACTCCAGGGTTGCCCTCGGCTGCTATCAGGGGGAGGTGCAGGAAGCTGGGAGGACACCCTGCTCCCTCCAAGCCCCAGGTGTCTGGACCCTAGCGGCTCTTATGCAAGAGGGGGATCACGGGATGCCCCACCTCAGTCCAATGGCCAGCCCCGCAGTGGGCTGTGTTCACTCAGTAATGCCTGTGCCCCACCCTAGAGTCTGTGATGGGTCCGCCATTGTTGTTGGGTGTCATGGGGTCCATGTGATGCTCAGCCCTCCCCCTCCCACCCCGATGGAGTAGAGTGAACCCTCAGATTTCCGTGGCTGAAATCCTGCTGGGAGCAGAGCCCTGGGTTTGCCCTGAGTCTTCACTGGGTGGGTCACCAACTCCCACCTTTAGCTAGCCACTCTTTCCACCAGCAGGGCTCCTTATAGAATGCCCAACCCAACTCCTACTGCTATTGAGCGCCATGCCACGTACAGCAAGTGCCCAGGACAGGGCAGAACTGTCCCTGTGGGTTTCTCAGATTGCCAGTCTTTATGGGAGCAAAGAGTTTTCTTTTTCTCTCTCGGAGCAGCTGTGGGTTTGAACCACTGATCTAAGCAGCCTGCAGTGAGTCTGTTGCATCCCATGGTGACTTCCTGTGTGTGTGTCTGTCAGATCGGGTCACTTCCATTGGCTTACCCTTCAAGTTCACTGACGGTTTCTTCTCTCATCTCAACTCTGCTATTGATCCCCACCCAATGAATTTCAAAAGTCTGATCTCAAGAATTTGCTGTTGAAGATCAAGGACTATAGCGTTAGTAGGGACGACAGCTCAATGTGAAGAAGGTCAGAATCCCACCCCTGGGCCACTAGGTCACATGGTGATAAAGGAGGCAAGGTTGTGGTTGTCTAGGGTTTTGTGTTCCTTGGGCCCACAATCAACGCTCCTGGAAGCACAGCCAGGAGCTCACGAGATGCACTGCCCGGGGCCAGTCTGCTGCACAGACCCCTTTAGGCTTCCAAAGAACAAGGGTGTGGCTTGTGGCCTGAGGCACCCCTGACACGGGCCATGGTATTTCCCGTTGTGCCATACGCATGTGGAAGTTGGACATTGAACAAGGATGAGTGAAGGAGAACCCATGCATCTGAAGTGGGGTGCTGGAGAAGCATCCTGAAAGCCCTTGGACTGCTAAAAGAATAAGCACATCCTGTTTTGGAGGAAGCGCGGCCAGAGGGCTCCTCAGAGCGAGGAAGGTGAGGCTTCCACTTACATTCTTGGGACATGTTATCAGGTGAGAGAAACTCCTCCCTGGCGGAGGGCATCACGCTTGGTAAAGGTGGGCATGGAAAGCAGGAGGACTGGCGACATAATGGACAGCTCGGTGGCTGTAACAATGGGCTCGCACATTAGAAGGGCAGTCAGCATGGCACAGGAACAGGCAGCGTCTCGGGTTGTTGGGCACAGGGTGGCCGTGGGTGAGGACTGCCTTATGGTACCTCATTGCCACCACCACCACCTCCACCACTGCAGCACGGCCTCTGTCTTCATTGCTTCTCAACCAAGATGGCCAAGATGGCCTGCCAAGATGGCCTTGCTTGGCCAAATTCGCTGCTTAAAAGGAGCCTTCCTGTGAGGGTGGCTGGGCGGTGGTGGTGCGGATGCCACCACAGCGCCCATCTTTCTGCCATCCAAGTCTGTAGTAGACCTGACCTCACATCGTGGCAAGTTTCCGGCGGGTGCCTGACAGCAGGCTGACATGACGCCCTCCATCACGCGATGTCTGTTCTTCCGCCCCGTCTGTGGGGTGCCCCGTGGCGGAGTGTGTGCTGCACTGATCAGTCAGGATCGACTAGATGGCTGTGAGGTCCATGTCTTTGATTTTTTTTAAAGTCGATTGACTGAGGGGCCACATTTCAGAACATCAACTGGGCACTGGAAGTTAAAGCTACTCACAAATCCACCACCTCCACCCACGCAACCTCAGCATTCTATTCTATCCCTGCCTCTGATCTCTCCGCTCCCTCCTGATGTTCTCCACGCCCCCCCCCACCCACATCAACACCTGGCAGCCTGTGAGTCTGTGGCTCTATCTTGCCGCCCCCCCCATCTTTTGTTCAGATGCAGACTCTCTGCCACCCATGTGATTTAGATGCACTGTCACCGTGCAGGACAGGCAGAGGCGTGGGGACCGCGGCCACTGGGATGGAGGCGGTCTGGTAGCAGGACAGGGCTTGAGTTGGTACCCAGCCCTGTGGGTCTCGGTATGTTTCTACAGGACTAGAAAGCCTTGTCTTCCTGCCCACGGAGTGGCTGGTGGATTTGAACTCCTTACCTGTGCATCGAACCCACTATGCAAGTCATAAAAAACCTAACCATTTTCAAAGGGGATTTACACGCTTCTCGACCATTTACAATGCGGTACAACAACGCCCCCTCCCCCTTTTTCCAGACCATCTCAGTCACTCCACAGGGAGACCCTGTATCCACTACACAACCACCCCACATCCCTGCCACACCCAGCGCCTAGGGAGCTACCCATCTATAGGTGTGTATGTGAGCTCTTGTACCTGACTTCTGTCACTGAGCATTGGGCCTTTATGGCTCATCCGCCTCTCAGCACTCCTTTTCATGGCTGTGTAATATTCCCTTGAGTGTATAGCCCACATCTGAGGATGGGCACTTGGGTCCTTTCCACTGACTGGCTATTGTGAGTCATGCTGCACTGGCCACCGGTGGGTCTCTAATCCCACATCCAGGAGAGGGAACACTGGGCCATTATTGGGCAGTTGCATTGATTTTTTTCAGACATTTCAGGCTATTTTGGGAAGCTGGTTCCACTCTTCCATTTGCAGGACCGGCATAGCAGCAGTGTCCTTTTTGCATTTGCAACCTACTTCCTCTCGACGCCTCGGAGGGTGTGGGTGGGGGAGATCTTTTACCTCTTCCTTCAATTTCCCCACACAGTCTTGGAAGACTGCCCCCTCCAATCACTGAGTTCTGGCAAGGAAAGACACACCTGTGTGAACATAGCTGCAGAGGAAGAAAGAGCCGCTGAACGCAGCCCCAGCCCCAGCCCTGTCCAGCCACCAGACCGCCTCCTTCCCAGTGGCCGCGGTCCCCACGCCTCTGCGCCTGTCCCCGGGACTGCGCACACACAATCTGCCTTCTCCCCAGGTTCCCTACACTGCAGTGAGCAGCGTGGTGGGCGGTCTGCCTCTCTGCACAGTGCTCCGGCCGCCACTGCCCCTCCCTGTGTGTCCAGTCCCACTCCTCTGCTCCTTAGGAAACTCCTATGGACGGACCGACCCCAAAAGATCCATTCCTTTGCTCATCCCATTTCTCGCCGGTGGACACAGAAGCGCCTCCACCCTGGCCCCCGAGTCCAGGCTCACTTGGGCGACACAGTCTGGGCAGTGCCGTTTGCAAAGTTGGTGTCCCTGGTCACATTGGCCTTCCAAAGGGAGTTTCTGGATTATACCCCGCCCCCCACTCCCCAGCAAATGGCTCCACTACACACCTCTACAAGAACAGGCCTGTAGAAAAGCTGGACATGGAGATGCCCGGTGGTCAGTGATGGTGGGGAGAGCTGGCAGGTGGTGGCCAGCCAGCACCGAGGGGTGTGTGAATCTCAGGGTGGCTTTGGGGTGAGGTGAGGTGGCACCCTGAGTGACCATGTGTGTTGAGGAGGGGCTCAGATTGCACCCCTGAGTGGAGTCCCATCTGGTGTGCAGCGCCCGGGCTCTGCAGGTCCCTCAGCACGGAGGCCCAATGCCATTAAGTGGATGCCCACACCCGTGTGACAGCCAGAGCGCCATCCTCCCAGAAGCGACAGTTACAGCTTCCTCCTGCAGAGCAGCCGCCAGCCGGGTTCCCACCGCCCGCCTTTGGGGAGAGAGCTGAGTGCTTAACCAGTGTGCCACCAGCCCTCCTTTGCCTCCCAGAGACTCGAGCTCCCAGCCCGCCTGCCCGGACAAAGCCAAGACGGGCTGACTCCTTGGACAACTCAGATTTGGCTCCTCGGGGGCAAACCCGGTCCCAGCTAGGGACAGACATGGCAGCTGCCAAGTGAGGGTGGTGCAGGCCTGGCAGTGGACGTCCCTCCAGTGCCAGTTCCTTCCAACAAGAGCCCCAGCCTTCGCAGCGGGGCGTGGGGGGTGAGGGTGAGGGTGGGAGAGACTCATCACGGGGTTCCAGCCACCGCCCCCTCTCGGCTTGCTGACTCACAGGAAGGAAAGTAAGCCACTGGGAGCTTCTCCTTTCCGCCCTGTTTCAGACCCCTGGAGCGCTCAGGCAAGCAGACGTCCCGCCTTTGAACAATTGGTCCCGCGTCCCGCGGTGTTTTGAAATGAAAATAAATATAGTGCAATGCTATTTTTGCGTTTTATGAAAATTTTTGTTGCTCCATAGAGACCAAATTTTTAATCAAGAATCCCCCCTTCCCCACCCCACCCCCGTCAATGGTGTCCCGCTTAAAATCTGGTCACCTTACCCTTGCTCCAAACGCCCCCTGGAGACCAGCCAATCTCGGCAGGTGTTCAGGATCACCTCTTTGCGTTCTGAGGGGTGGGAAGGAACCTTTCCTTAAAAAAAAAAAAAAAAGCCATCGAAGCGATTCATGTCCAGAATCAGGAGAACTTTGTGGCTGGTCGGAAAAGGAGTCCGACCAGGTGAGGGAAGCCCGCCAGTGCTCTCTTGTATGAGTCCAGATTATAAGCCTTAACGCGCCTCTCCCGGAAAGCTAAAGGTCTTTTCTTCAAGTTGGCAATTTCTTTTCAACAAAAGCATTGATAAAGGAAGGCTGCAGTTAAGAGACCCAGGGATCCAGGAGGGATTAGGGGCGGGTGGCGCACCTCTTCCACCTGCCTGCCTCCACTGAGCCTTGAATTAACAAAGGCAAATAATCAAAGGGCATTAAAATGGGAGATGGGCCTGCCCTGGGGCAGTCTTTCTGGGGTCCAGCTGCCTCATTGAAATGGGGTGGGGTTTAAGTGTATAATTTTAGGGAAATGTGGGTGTCCTCAAGCCCCCAGGAAGGTTCTGGGCACATGGCAAAGGGCCCTGCTGCTTCTGGAGGGAAAGTCCTTTCACGGTGAAGGGTGTTATGGCATCTGGGACCTTAGTTCCCAGGCTTGTTTCTGATCAGCCCTGTAAGACAAGGGGCCATCAGTCAGGTTGGGAGGAGAGGACACAGGGCAAAGAGGTCTCCCACTGGATAGGGAACTTCCTGCCACCAGCAGACTTCCCTCCTGTTTGACTACGTGCCTCTTACAAGAGCCAGAGGGGTTTGAGTGATTCTGCATCTGGGCAGGGCAACGGGGCTCCCGGAAGTTCAGGGCTGTGAGTGACAGTGACAGGACAGGACAGTGCTGCCTCCAGTGAGAATGGCTTCTCCATTCTGCAAATGTGGAGGAAGAAGGAATTGTCAGAGGGAGTTTACAAACATTTGCAAGTTGTCAGAGATAATTAGTCTAAAATGGTTTCTTTGTCTTTGCCGGCAAGCGCCAGCTCCCGGTGGAGATCAAAGGGCTCCCTGGACTCCTGGTAGATCTGAGCCTGGGGCAGCAGCCTCCTGTCCTGAGGGCCATTTGGGGCTGAGGTAGGGAGAAGCGGAGACCACCATGGGGTGCCACCACCATGGGGTGCCTGGTGTGGAGGAAACCACCCTGCAGAGCAGGGAAGGGGACCCTTAAACAGCAGACTAAGGCCTGATCAAGTGCTGGGGGACTCCTGGGGGCTAGACCAGGCCTGCTGGCGACAGTGAACTTGAACTTGTAAGCCCCCACCACCACCAGACACAGCCTTCCTATAAAGAGAACAGCAGCAGTGCTTTTGAAATACTATTCTTGTTGGTTGCGACTCAGAGACCCTCACACAAGGGAAGGGAATGCAGGCTGGCCTGTGTTCCCCTAGTGACCAGCTATGGGCAGGGCTTGTGTCCCCCTGGTGACCAGTTGTGGGTGGGGGCTGTGTCCTCACAGCCTCACGCCCTCGTGACCAGCTGTGGGCGGCACCTTTCTGCTCCACAGAGCTAGAGCTGGCTCATTTTCAGAATTGATCACCAGGCCTTTCTTCCTAGTGTGCTGTCATCCGGAGGTGCACTGAAACCTGCCCTCAGCATCTCAGCAGGCGCAGGCCTTCACCGACCGATGGGTCCTGGCTGCACGAGGGTCTTCGCAGGGGAGGCCAGAAGCTGGAGAAGGGCATTATGCTTGTGAAGTAGAGGGGCTGAGGACAAGAGAAAGGAGCAGGACATAAAAGTGGCCCCGAGGGTGTCCTTCCGTTGTGTGCAAGATCACTCTGTCGGAGCTGATGGGAGGACACCCTCACAGCAACAAACTGCTGTGCAGGCAAACGGCAGACAGTGAATAACGAATGGTGCTGGCGAAAGAGATCGGAAGGACCACAGATGGCCCAAAGGACACACAGCCTGTCTTGGAAGAAGGAAGACCGGAGTGCCCCTAGCAGCAAGGATGGCGAGACTCCGACCCACAGGCTTGGACGTGTTGTCAGGAGAGACAGGTCCCTGAAGGGGGTCATCCTTACATTTGGTAAAGTGGGGGGGGGGTGTGTCAGCAAACAAGAAGACTCTCAGAGACCAGAATGGACACAGTGGCTGCTATGATGGGCTCCCCCTCCAGGGGGTGGGGGGATGGTGTAAGACTGGGTGGTGTTTGGTTTGGTTTGTACTGTGTAAGGGTCTCTAGGAGTGGGAAGACTGACTCCAGGGTGTCCAGCAACACAACAGCAATTATTAGGGGAGGAGATGGCCAGGCCCTTGCTCCCACAGAGCTGCTGGGGGTTGGGACCCCTAAGCGTTCGCTTCCCAGTGGGATACTTAAGCATGGCGCCACGCGGGTGCCTTAGGCGGCATGCACGTTCCTGGAAAACACAGTTGTACAGCATCAGATCACCCCCAAACCATTGACAAAACCACCAATGGGAACCGAGCACCTGTTCTCCAAAAGTTTCAGGGAGAGAGCGGCTCAGAAAGAGCTGGCCCCTTGTCAGCAGAGTGCTGCCGCCATTGTGGGTGTTATCGAGTCGGCTCTCACCCCTCGTGACCCGAGTACCATGGAACCAGTCCAGTGCTAGCCTTGCCAGCGCCCCTCCCCACCCCCCGCCCCACTGTCTAGTGAATGCTGCCAATCAAGCTCCGCACTCACCCTGGGGTCGAGGTGGAGGTCCTGGGGGCACCGCAGCTGGTGAAACTCCCTCTAAGAATGGAGCCCATCTCGGCCCCCAGGGGTGCCCTTGCATACACGCCTGTGGTTTCAGAGCAGGGCCCGTGTCTGCAACACCTTCGTCTGCATTGCAGCTTCTCCAGGTGGCTGGCCCAGCAGAGCGCTGAGTGGCTCTCGAAGGCACTCCAGTGGGCACCACCCGCAGAACAGGAAGGCATTGTCGTAGATTAAAAGCTCCTTTCCTTGATGCTGCGTCGAGTGGGAGGGAGCTTAGCTCTAGCTTTTGCAAACCACTCGCAGGCTAGGAAGCAAAACCAAAGAAAAGAAGTGACAGGTCCCCCGTGGCACCCACCCAGGTGCCTCCCTTCCCCACCAATGGGGCGTCCCGCCAGTTCTTACCCACGGGGTAAGAAGCCCACGGGGTTGCAGGACCCTCTTCCTGGGCAACACCCAATCAGATCAACGGGATCTACCTGCCAGAGGGTCTCAGGACTGTGTTCCAGGCTGTTCTCTCAAGATGCCTTCGCCTGCTGCAGGAAGGGCGGCACTTAATATTCCGTAGAGCTTCAGTCCCGCACCTGGCCTGCCCACTGCCTGCTGGCCTCAGTGGTGGAGCCACACAGCCTGTGACAGTGTCAGCATGCCAACCAGTGCCTTGAGATTTGTCTCCAAGCTTGGTGCCCATGGTGAGCCCAAAGACAGCAGTGGAGGGTTCCAGAGCAGCAGCCAAGGCGTTCCCTGGCGGGCACTTGTACAGCAGGCCCAGGGCAGGGGCAGGCCCCGTTCTCTACAGCCCCAGCGAGATGGCTCTGGGGAATGAATCACAGTGGGTACCCACCAAGACTTCAGGCCTTCATTGACACCTCAGCCCCAAGAGGGGTGCATCAGAATGCTGTAGCAAGTGGGAGTGAGTTATCAAGAAGCACAGGGTGGCCTTGTTTGGCCCATCTCCCCTTCAGCTGGATAAAATAGGAACGACCATGTCTTGGAGATGACTGGGAGCTCTGATCACATCTGGGGACTTAGCTAATGGCACACACGTGAGGGAATTATAGTCTGTCCACTGTCAAGAACAGAAGTCGAGGACAGAGGGGGCTGAGACAAAGCCCGCATGCTGGTCTCCTCACCTGCTCCCACCCCTCTGCTGCTGGCCCGTGACCAGATGAGGCTATCTGGCCTGCCTGCTTCCCTGCACACCCCGCCTCTGACAACATCTGAGAGATCTTCCCAAACTGGCTTTGCCCCTCTACCAACCCACGCTCCGTGCTGGACCAAGGGGAGCCCCTTCATGTGCAAATAGGATCACAAACTTCAGACTGACTTGCAGTCTAACCAAGCAGCTCTCAGAGAAATTCTCTTTTCTGTTGGGTTGGCTTTGGAAGGTTCCAGAATATATGACCCCAGACATAGAAACTCTTCCTGGTGGGGGGCTGATACCGGAATGTCCTAGGGTACATTGAGTTGGCCAGAGAGACCACATCCAATGGCTTCACATTTTCTTGACGTGAGATGTGGCCTTTTCAGCTCGGGCCATGTGTGAGTCAGGGTTGCTGAGTGAAAGAAATCAGAGACACTCATATGTGTATAAGAAAGAACTTTATATTAAGAGCAATTATATATTCTGAGCTGCAATCTCCATGTCCGGCACCTGGTAATTAGTTCGACAAACCCTTCAAGTACATTGTGGGTTCCCTTTCCTGGGAGCGCACCTCAGCCCCATTTTCTTCCCCAGTCTCTCTCTGATGAACTACATGAAGGAACCACCACTATTTATTTCACCATGTTTATGTTGAGGGAGATCATGTTGCTTCCTACCTGTTCACTCTCAGAAAGCAGGATGGAGAGGCCATGAGAACAAACAAACAAACAAACGCCCCCACCCTTGCATAACTGGGTGAGTGTTTATGAAATGTTGACCTGGCTCCAGAAAGAGCATTCACAGGACAAGCTGCAGGAGCTCTATCTGCTCTGAATTGAAGTTGCCCAGTCGCTGTCCACAAGAAGTCAGGAAGACTCACCTTCCCAGGGACCTGGGAGGGCCCGCACCAGAGAGGTGGTTTGTAAGCGAGGAGCGGCTGACTAGCTGGAGAAGTCTGCGGTCCAGGCTGCAAGTGATCTTCGCAGACCGTGGTCCCCTGGCTCAGCTGAGCTCCCTCATTGGCGGCTGTTGAGCTATTTTCAGACTTGTTCTTGCCTTGTGGCCCCAGCGGTGAGGCTGGCGTCTCTAGAGGAGTCAAGCCAGTGGTACTTCTCTGCTCTTGCCACCCTGCAAGGCATAGCCATGTCAGGTTGTAACCCTGCATTTTTGCCTTTTCTCTGGGCTCTGAAAATTGTGTAGCCCATCCTGAGGGGCAAATGGGGGTTGTTTCTAGATATGGTGCAATGGGTACTGAGTGTTGTTGCTATTGGAATCTGTCAAGTCCATTCTGACTCATTGTGACCCCATGGCAAAGAATAACATCCATCCATGGTGTTTATTTGGCTATAATTAAAAAATATATATATATATATATTTATATATACAAACACACAAGCTACCGTGCTGGCAAAGAATACTGAAAAGTTCCACAGACTGTAAAAAGAACAAACAAATCTGACTTGGAAGAAGTATAGCTGGAAGACTCCTTAGAGGTGAGGATGGTGAGACTCCATTCCAAGAGTGTTGGGCATGGTGTGCAGAGAGGAGTCCCTGGAGAAAGACATCGTGCTTGGTCCATTGGGGGCCAGAGGAAAAGAGAAAGGCCTTCAGCAAGAGGGATCAACACCGCGGCCCCAACGATGGGCTCAGACATAAGACCAATTACAAGGATGGCTGAGGGCAGTGTTTACTTCTGTTGTACATCGGGTCGCTTGCTATGCGTTGGAACAGGCTCACCGTCTTCTAACCACAGTAGTGTCGGGGCTCTGGTGGCATCGTGGCCTTTGCATAACTGTAAGGTCGGTAGTTCAAAACCACCAGTGCCCCCCCAGGATAAAGATGACACTTCCTCCTCCTATGAAATTTCGCACCCACGGGGCAGTTCTGCTCTGTCCTATAGGGTAGCTTTGAGTTAGAATCAAGTGAACAGTAGTGAATTTCCGTGATATGTTCAGAGAGATTTATATCAAGGAAATGGACTCCACAGCTGTAGAGGTGGAAAAGTTCCAAGTCCCTGGGTGAAAGGGTAGGATCGAACCCTGTCCTAACCCACATAGCTGCGGAGGTTGATGAACCAAAGATAAGGGAGTGGGCCAGATGGCAGGACGTCTGGATGCAGAGGCTAATGAGTCTTAGCTTGGCGGATATAGTGGCAGGTGTCTGATGACTCCCAGGATGGAATGACAGGCTGCACAGCAGGCTGCTGGCTCAAGTCTAAGCAACCAGATGATGCATCAGTAGTAGGACACAGACCCAGTGACAAGTGAGCCAATTTCCCCACCATGTCTAACTCCTCCATCTGGTCCCATATCTTGGCAGTGCTGGCTCTAATCTTTATAGGGACTGATAGCCAGATCCTTCTCCCTCAAAGGCTCTGGGTAAGCAGACG
The DNA here is from genome assembly GCA_004026705.1 of Nesogale talazaci. Taxonomy (NCBI): domain Eukaryota; kingdom Metazoa; phylum Chordata; class Mammalia; order Afrosoricida; family Tenrecidae; genus Nesogale; species Nesogale talazaci. The sequence goes on along the minus strand of PVJH01037520.1, from coordinate 6,148 downwards.
CTGACAACCTTTTGGCTAGAGGCCATGGGCTGAGTCATGACGTCACTAAGGCTCCTTGGATGCTGAGTAGACATATATAAAGGTCCACCTGTGCTCACACATATGATTCAGAAGAAGGTTTTATTGGAAACCACTAAACTTTGACCTGTATGTAAAGTGGTGATGTTTGGCTAGGTGGTCTTCAAGTTGTGCCAGCTCTTCTCACCTCTCATCTAAGATCTGTTTTCCTTAACTGCTACAAAGTAACCTGTATTGACACCAAGTTCATGGACGTGGTGATCTTCTTCAAAAGGACTGGTGACGTTATCCAGAAAATAAATCTCATTCATAAGCAGCAGAAGAAAACCAAACTGAGGGACCCCAGCTTCATTCATCTCCTAACGACCATCTAGGTTATGAAAAACTTTCCTCCCTCAAGTGAAAGTCCCAGATTTAGGGGTCCTGGGGTATTTTGTAAATGGGTAGTGGCATGTCGTGGTGGATTAAACATATTTTCTCTACCTGGCTTCTTCTCACAAGCAGCCCAATTATCTGCCTCTAATTGAGGAGCCACACCGATGCACTGGCGGCCCGACACGTTTCTGATGCCTGCTTTCCTCTTCATCCTCATTAATGTCCCATCCACACATGCCCGAGAGAGACGTGCTGCAGAGCCCACCCCAAAACACGCCACTGGGTTTCATTTTGCTGTCAATTCACACACAGTTCTCTTATGAAAAGGGAAAGATGGCAGCTTTTCCAGAGGAAGCCGGAGTCTCCCTGCCTCCCTCTCCCCCACTCCCCAAACCCACCACCCCTCTCAGTCCCCCCTTTTCTAAGCCTTCATCTTGCTTCTCTATTCCCCATATGATGATCTCAGACACCGAATAAGATATGTAACTCTTTGGGTTTGATTTGTTTTGACATAAAATGCAACATAATGCGCATCCCTTGTGTCTTTTTTTGTTTTAAAACTCAATCTAGCTTGGTGAGTTACCCATGTAATTACGCGCCGATCTTCCTCACCCTTTCTAGCTGCAGAGAGTCTGTGCTGGGGAGTGTTCTGCATTTTATTTAGCCTTGATGGGCCTTCAGGTTGATTTACGACTTTGACTGTCTCAGGAAGAAATGCTGCCGTGAACATCCTTGTGTGCCTTTGAGAGAAAGACATCTCTGTCTTGGAGACCTCGACAGGCGAGGGCAGTGTAGGTCTCCTTGCAGGTTGGGAGTTCCCGGATAGGGGTCTCTGAGTGGTTTTATTGGGAGCATTCTTGGGCTCCATCACTGTGGCCAGGAGAAGGCCGTGAGTTTGGTCAAGTGAGGAGCAGGACTACGATGAAGATGTACCAGGTCTTGGTGGAACCCATATGTTGGAGATGCTTAGAATTAGAGCCTGAAGAGTTGCTTTGAACCCAACATCAACGAGTCATGGGTGCCGGCTGCCGAGGGGTGGGCATGTTATGGATTGAATGGTGTCTTTCAGAAGTCCATGTGGTAAATTCTTACTCCTATACCCATGCTGTTGGCATAGGGATTGCACTAGGTCAGAAGTTCAAGACTACCAGGTACTTCACAGGAGCAAGATGAGGCTTTCTACTTCTGTAAGGAGTTGACAGTCTTGGAGACTCACAGAGTTAGTTTTCCTCTGTCCTGCAGGGTCTCTCTGAGTTGGAACTGACTCGGTGGCTGTGAGTTTTCTGAGTGTCCTGATGCTACTGATGAAGACTAGCTAATATTCTAGGGACTGCCAGAAGGATGAACAAGTCTGTGATGGAAGAAGTCCCACCAGAATGCCCTTGAGGGATGAGGACCATGAGACTTTGTCTCAGGTACTTTGGACCTGTCATCAGAAGGGACCAGTTCTTGGAGAAAGACATTGTCATTGAGAAAGTAGAGGGTGAGGAACAAAGAAGAAGATTCAGGAAGATGAACGGACATAGTTGCTGCAACGATGGCATCAAACAGAACAATGTGGGTGAAGGTGATGTTTCCCTCTGTCCTATGTCAGGTCACTGCACCTTGAAATGGACCGGAGGGCACCAAGCGGCAGCAATCAGCTCTGGTTATGACCGCATTTGGGCGTGAATTTTCTTTGTGATGTCATGAAGCAGAATTATGGTCAGGTCTCCGTATTAGGCAGGGTTCCTGTGTTAGTCAGGGTAGACTACAGAAACAAATTCATAGACATGCATATGGATATAAGGGTAAGGTTTATATACAAGAGAAATGGAACATTGAGAAGCATACCAACCCAGTCCAGTTCAAAGTCACAAGTCCAATATTAGCCCATATGCCCAATACCAGTCTACAAAGTCTCCTTCCGACTCACAAAGTCACAGATCAGTGGGTGCAGAATCCCAGCGCTGGCAGGTTCTCCCCATGGCTCCTCGCTTACAGAGCTCAGGGCCCTCCAACAGCATCCAGTGGTGGTAGAAGCAACTCAGCACTGGCGGGGGTCTCCACATGGCTTCTCCTGCTTCAGAGGTCTGGTTCCATCAGGGTAAGGCCATGTGGCTTCTCCTCCGGCTCCTCCAGCTCCTGGGATGCTGCCGTCTTGTCTTGTCCTTAGTTCGTCATCTCGAAGACTGACTCCCAACAACTGGGGAGATGGCTTCTAATCTCTACTAGGAAAATACTGTGAGATCTCCCAGAAGTCTCAGGAGAAAGTCATGCCCACACAGAGGCCTCATTGTCTACTCAATGGCTATCTTCAGATGAACAGACTAGACTCTACCCCTCCATTTCAATCATGAAATTAACATAAGCACATGACTGCCACAGTTCCCTAGAGAAGCAAAACCATTATTGCATCATGAAGGAATAGAACAGCTAATTAGTCCACAAAACAGTACAGAAGGCTCAGTTCAACTCACTTTCGTGGATCAGTTCATGCGGGCAGACTCCACTCACAGGCAGCAAACAGAAGGACAGGTCACCAAGAGTCAGTAACTCAGGAGCTTAGTGAATAAGGCCTGGCTGGGATAGTGAACTCAAGCAATGCAAGGAGAAAGGACCCGCCAGCCTCAAGCTCAAGCGACATACATACCAGCAGCATGGGGAAGCAGGTCTCAAAGGAGCTTCAAGCTCTAGAACATGAGCCATGGGTTGGCTTGTCCTACAGGTAGTGTCGCTCCCAAGTTGAGACAGAGAACTGCCTAAGCCGCTGCATCCTTGTCCGATCACCAGATGGCAAGCGTGAGGGCGAAGGTCATGCAGAGCTATTAATCATATACAAAGACCAGGGAGAGCATGCCCATTGGGGAGGCCCAGGATTTGAGATGAGGACACAACTAGAAGAAGAACCAATAACCTGACACGAAGAAGACATTGCCAGGTCACTAGAAGCAAGCCCAGTGGCATCCAAGATGCCCAGGCTGCATCTGTGGTGGATAACTCTTGACCAAACACTCCTGATTTGCAGCCATTCTGACTCCATTTCCATCCACGAACTAAGACGGTGAAGTCAACTATACCACTGCTTCCCCTGGTGCTAATGGTCTGTGAAGAATTAGAGCAGTACTCACTACCTTTCTCAATGCCTTCCCTGATCACAGACTTGCCCAGACCTGTTCACACACCCTTCTCCTCATGGATGAGAAGAACGTGGACACATTGGGATTTGATAACTTATTTTCACACAATAAATCTTATAAGGAATGAGTGGGAATCATTAGCTGAAACACTTAATTACAATGATGACCAAATTAGATGAACACTAAGGATAGTTCTGCAAATTTATTGCCCAGTGATCTATGGGCCTGCACAGGAATAGACTCCCAGAAACCTCTATAATGAGCTATTAACTGTATAAAATACCATATGTGCCAAAAGATGAAATTTAGTGATGATCTAACCCAATTTATTTAATAATAAACCCAGTCAGATGGAGCCATTAATTCATGCTGATGGTCACCATGGGGTGAGTCCCTTTACCATGTCTGTCACCCAGAGGTGAGGCAGTATGGGGTCGCTGACCTCCAAGGGCCATGTGCAGGCTGGAATCTCTCTTTGTTCTGTTTCTCAGACGTTTCTTCCATGTGCATGCAGAGAAGTTGCCAGGATCCACAGCCCACCCGGCTTGTGCTAATGTTGATAGGTGCCCTTCCATTGGCTCCAATGTATACCAATCTCATGGGCAGCAGAAGGGACACTGCCTGGCCCCAGTACCTCCTCACATCCATCCCCACAGCGGAGCCCAGGGTTCCAGTCCCCATGTCAGTTCCCCGAGTTGAGCGTCCTCGTTTCCATTCACCCTCTGCTTTTGCCGTCAGTGGGTGGGGAGTTTGGCTGAAGCTCCTTGCCAGGGCGGGCACTCGGATGGAGCTGGGTGGGGTCTTGGGCTGCAGGTGGGCATGGCTGCCCATAGAACCTAAAGACCAACCAACCACTCACCACTTGCCAGAGTCCGTTTCAACCTGTGATGACCTCATAGTTGTCAGAGTAGTTCTATGCTGAGTTTTTACAGTGATATTTTGGGAGTTCAAGGAATAGATCTTTCTTAGGATGCATTCAGGGATGGACTTGAACTGCTAACCTTTTTGTGAGCATTGCCCCTTAGAAACTTCCTTTACACAACTTTCATTGCTAGTGGCTGGGCCCCATGCTCCTCATTCAACAGCTAAGTTAAAGGACAGGAGAAGTGCTAAAAGTTGACAGCCATTCCAGCCATCGACTATGTCCTACTCTTCTTTTTTCCTGTTGTGAAAATACATAGAAAGCCAAACATTTGCCATTCCGGCCTTTGGTGCATGTGCCAGTAGTGACATTGATTACGTTCATTGCAGTGGGCAGCCACCAGCACCATCTCCTTCCAAGTTTCCCAGCATGCCTCAGCAGTGATGCTGCTGCTCCAGTGACCACCATACACACTGTTGGTCTCCACAGCTTTGTCTATCCTAAACAGCTCATTCCGATGGGATCTTACCATCCTTGCCCTGTTGTGGCAGACTCTGGTGTTTAGGAGGCTCAGATGGTTTCCCCTCAATTAAGAATATACAGATTGGCTTTCCCCACACACCCAGCAGCCCCGTGGGACAGAGGCCTGCCATTGCTTCCAGAAAGGTCACAGCCAAGCAGATGGTTCTACTCTTGCAGCCCACAGAGTGCCAGGGGTCAGAACGGAGTCCATGGTAGCAGGGCTATCTTTATAGTGACTTATTTCAATCAGCATGATATTTTTGAGGTCGATTCAGAGCAAATAATTTCCAATTTCAATAAATTAAGACCATTTCTAGATGGATTATACCTTCTTTTCCCACCCACCTATTAATGGACTCTTGGTTATGTCTACCTTTAGCTCTTGTGAGTCACGCTACTGTGAAATGGGGGTACAAATATCCAAGTCCATCCTTTTAGCTCTTTACCCTGGGTTATTGATAAATAAATAAATTGATAAGTCTATGGCCAACTTTCTGAGGAAGCCCCGTGATAGCTTGCTGTGCCAACAAGGCACCTGTAAGAAGATGTGGGCAGAGTTTATCCTGCCAATCATGCTGCAGCTTGAAGACCTTCTTTGGAGGTGGAACTGAGATAAATGACTCTTTGGAGGCCACCCTCTTCCACCGTCCACTCCCTGTCCTTCTGCCTTCCCCTTCCTGTCAGTGAGCCAGGCTGCGACCCCAGGGAGCCCTCTGATGTGGCCACACCATCGGATCCACACAACTCTGCACCCACCACCCTGTGATTGCCCTGCATTCTGCATCTTTCATTGCAGGTGGCTACGTGAGTCTGAGGAGGGACTTGTGGACTTAGGGATTAGAGTTGGACTGGGCCGGGATGCTTTATTGATACATGGTTGCTTCTTGATATAGAACTCTTTCTTACACATAGATGAGTGTCTCTGGGTTTGTGGTTCTAGTCAATCCTGGCCTAACACAGCTCCCAGCTGGCTTCCATATCCAACCAGGGACTGATAAGAGTTCCAGGTTCTCCATGTCCTCATCAACACTTGTTGGTTTCTCTCTCTCTCTCTCTCTCAGTGAAAGCTGCCTTAGTGGTGTGCAGGGACAGTTCAGTGTTGTTTGGACTTGTTTTTCCTTCTTGCACCGATTTCTAAGATCATCGCCAATGGGTTGTTTTGCTTCTCTGTGTAGGGGTCGACTCAAGCCACTGACCGGGTTTTACTTCACCAGTGCTTAGCTGTACTGTGATACCAAACCCAAACTCACTG
>PVJH01037519.1:0-17880 GCA_004026705.1 Nesogale talazaci | reverse complement strand
GTAAACTTAACCCTAAACCTAAACCTAACAATCCTAACGCTAAGCCTAACAACCCTAACAGTAACCCTAACCCAAATCCCAACAACGCTAACCCTCACCCTAACACCCCAAACTGTAACCCTAACCCTTTGCCTAACCCTAACACCCCTAACCCTAATCCTCTCCCTAACTCTAACCCTAATGTTAACCCTATCCCAAACCTCTCTAACCCTAATCTTAAGAACCCTAACATTAACCCTATGCCTAACCATAAATTAGCCCTTACAACTCAAACCCTAACCGTAAACCTAACACTAACCCTAACCATAACATCCCTAACCCTAACCCTAACACTAACAACCCTAACCATAACCCTAACAACACTTACCCTAACCCTAACCTAATTCTAACCCTAACCCTATCAACCCAAATCCGAACCCTTACCCTAACAACCCTAACCCTAACCCAAAATCGTAAACCTAACCCTAACCCTAACACTAACCCTAACCACTCTAACCCTAACACAAAACCCAACCCGAACCCTACCATCCCTTACGTAACTCTATCTCTAACCCTAACACGAACAACCCTAATTCTAAAAATACCTTTAATCCTACCAGTTTAAACCCTAACCCTAACCCTAACAACCCTACCCAAGCCGTAACAACCATAACCGTAACCATAACAAGCCTAACCCTAACCCTCACAACCCTAAACATAACAGTAATAAAACTAACCCTAACACTAACCCTAACAACCCTAACCCTAGCCCTAGCAACCCTAACCATAACGCTAACAACCCTAACCCTAGTGCTAACAACCCTAACCCTAACTCTAACAATAACACTAACCCTATCCCTAAAAATCCTAACCCTAAAAACCTAAACCTAATCCTAACCCAAAACCTAACCCTAAAAACCCTAACCCTAACATCCGTAACCATAACCCTATCCCTAACCCTCAACCTAACCCTAACACTAACCCTAAAAACCCTAACCCTAACTGCAAAATCCCTAACCAAAACCCTAACCCTAACAAACCTAAACCTAACCCTAACACTAACCCTATCCTACCGCTAATAAACCTAAACCTTACCCTAACCCAAACCCTAACCCTAACAACCCTACCACCAACAAACCTAACCCTAATCCTAACCCTAACCCTTAGTTTAGCAACCCTAACCCTAACCCCGACAAACCTAACACTAACCCTAAACCTAACCCTAGCAACTCTAACCCTAGCCTTAAAAACACTAACCCTAACCTTAACACTAAAACCCTAACCTAACTCTAACACTAAATCTAACCCTAACAACCATAGCCCTAACCCTAACACTAACCTAAACCATAACTCTAACTCTATCAAGCTTAACCCTAATCCTAACAACCCTAACCCTAACCACCTAAACCCTAATGATAACTCTAATCCTAACCTTTCCCCAAACCTTAAACCTAACCCTAACACTAACCCTAACCCTAACAACCCTAACCCTAAGCCTAACCATAACCGAAGCCCTAACAGCTCTAACCATTACCCGATCCCTAACCATAACCCTAACCTTCCTAATCCTAACCCTAAAACTAACCCTAACCCTGACCCTAACCCTAACAACCCTAAACCTAAGCCTAAATACTGTAATGCTGACCCTTAAAAGCCTTACCCTAACCCTAAACCTAACAACCCTAAGCCTAGCAAACCTAACTCTAAACCTATACCTAACTCGAACCCTAACCATAAGCCTAATCACCATAACCCAAAATCTTAAACCCTAACCCTAACCCTGAGCCTAATACTAACACTAACCCTAAACATAACAACCCTAAAACTAATATTAACCCTAATTGTAACAACCCTAACCATAACCCTAACAACCGTAGTCCTAACCCGAACCTTTAACCTAACCCTAAAAACCTTAACCCTAACCCTAACAACCCTACCCTAATCCGAACAAATCTAACCCTAATCCTAATCCTAACAACTCTAACCCTTACCCTAACCCTAACCATATCCTCCTTAATCCTAACCCAAACCCTAACCTTAAACCTAACTCTAACCCTAACATTCATACTAACCATAACAACCCTAACACTAAACCTAACAAGACTGACCCTAACCTAACCCGAACACTAATCCTAACAACTCGAACCCTAACCCAAATCCAAACTTTAAGCCTAACCCTAACAACCCTAACCCTAACAACCCTAAAACTAACCCTAAACCTAATCCTAACAACCCTAGCACTAAAAACCCAAACCCTAACCCTAACCTTAACCCTAACTCTCACAACCCTAACCCTAAGTCTAAGCCTAATAACCCTAGCCCTAGCCCTAACGCTAAATATCCTAACTCTAACCCTAACCTTAACAAACCTTAGCTTATCAACCCTTACCCTGACAACTGTAACCCTAATCGTCACCCTAACCATAACAACCTTAAGACTAACCCTAACCCTAACCCTAACCCTAATCTTTACCCCAACACTTACAAACCAAACCCTAACAACCATAACCCTAACGCTAACCCTAATCCTAACCCTACTCCTAACCCTAATCTGAACAACCCTAACCCTAAAACTAACAACCATAACACTAACCCCACCCTAACCCTAACAACCCTAACCATAAGCCTAGCTACCATAACCCTAATCCTAACCATAACCCTAACAAACCTATCCCTAATATTAACAGCATTAACCTAACCCTAACCCTAACACTAACCCTAACCCTAACACTAACGTTAACTTTAACCTTAACCCTTATCATTACCCTAAACCTAACCCTAACAACCTTAATCCTAACCATAAAAACCCTAAACCTAATCCTAAACCTAACCCTAACAACCATAGCACTAACCCTAATTACCCTACCCATCACCCTAACTATCCTAAACTTAAACCTATCCCTATCCCTAACAGTAATCCTAACCCTAACCCTAACAACAACAAGCTTAAACCTTATCCTAACCCTAACACGAACTGTAACAACCTTTACCCTAAACATAACAACCCTAACACTAACCCTAATGCTAACCCTAACCCTAACCCTAACAGACCTAACTTTAATCCTAACCTTAACCCTAACAACCCTAACCCTAAACCTAACCAAAACACATACCATAACACTTAACCTAACAATCCTAGCCTTAGCCCAAATAGCACTAACCCTAAACTTAACCCTAAACCTAATCTTAACAACTCTTATCCTAACCCTAACAAAATTAACCATAATCCTAACCCTAACCAACCTAACTATAACCCTAATAAAACTTACCCTAACCCTAACCTAAATCTAATCCTAACCCTAACATTATCAACCCTAATCCTAACCCTAACTCTAACCCTAACAACCCGAACTTTAACCTTAACCCTAACTCTAACAACCTTAACCCTAAACCTAACCCTAACAAACCTAACCTATCAGTAACAAACCTAACTGTAACCCTAACTCTCACCCTAACATTAACAACCCTAACAACCATAAAACTAACCCTAACAACCCTAACACTAACGCTAACCTTAACCTTAACTCTAACCATAACACTAACACTGTCCCTAAAACCCTAACCCTAACAACCATAAACCTAACCCTAAAAACCTTAACCCTAACATCCCTAACCCTAACCCTATCCTGATCCCAAACCTAACCCTAATACTAACCCTAACAACCCTAACCCTAACCCTAACATCCCTAACCCAAACACTAACCCTAAGCCTAACAGCCCTCAACCTAACCCTAACCCTAACTCTACCTCTAACAAACCTAACCATTACCCTAACCCAAACGCTAACTCTAACCCTAACAACCCTACCTCCAACAATCCTAACCCTAACCCTAGTAACCCTAACCCTAACCCCAACAACCCTAACCCTAACCCTAAAAACCCTAACCCTATCCCTAAAAACAATAGCTGTTACCCTAACCTTAACACTAAAACCCTAACTAAGCCTCACACTAAACCTAACAAGCTTAACCCTAACCCTAAGACTAACCCAAACCATAACTCTAACCCTATGAAGCCTAACCTTAATATCCTAACAAACCTAGCCCTAACCCTAACAACTCTAACCCTCACAACCCTAACCCTAACTGTAATCCTAATCTTACACCTAACCTTAAATCTAACCTTGACACTGACACTAACCCTAACCCTAACCCTAAAAACCCTAATGCTAAATCTAACAATCCTAATGCTAACCCTAAACCTAAACCTAACCCTAACCCTAACCCTAAAAACCCTAACACTAACCCTACCAACCTTAACCTATCAACCCTAACCCTATCAACCCTAACCATAACCCTAACATCCCTAACCCTAACCCAAACATTAACTCTAACCATAAAAACACTATCCCTAACTCTAACAACCTTAACGCTAACCCTAAGCCTTGACCTAAATCTTACACTCAACGTAACACAAAGCACCCTAACCTTAACCCTAACAACCCTAACACTAAACCTAACAACCCTAACCCTAACCTTAACAACCCTAACCCTAACCCTAGACATAACCCTAACAACCCTAACCTAATTCTTACCATAACACTAACCCTATCCCTAAAAACCATAACCCTAAGAACCCTAAACCAACCCCTAAGCCTAAACCTAACCCTAACACTAACCGTACCAACCTTAACCCTAACCTTAACCATATCAACGTTAACCATAACCCTAACATCCCTAACCCTAACCCTAACACTAACCCTAACCCTAACAATCTTAACCCTATCCCTAACACTAATATCCCTAACCTTAACCTTATCCATATCCATAACCCTAACCTAACCCTAACAACCCAAACCCTAACATTCCTAAACCTAAGCCTAACCCTAACAATACCCCAAGCCTAAACCTACCCCTAACAAACCTGTTACCCTAACCATAACCCTATCCATAACATGCCTAACCCTAATAACCCTAAACCTAAGCCTAACCCTAAGCCTACTCCTAACCTTAACCCTAACAACCCTAATGCTAACCCTAACAACCCTAACCCTAAACCTAACCCTAACCCTAAAAATCCTAACCCTAAACCTATAAACCCGAACCCGAACCTTAACAGCATGAACCTAATCCTAACACTAAACCTAACACAAACTCTAAGAACCATAACCCTAACTCTAATAAATTTAACCCTAACCTTAACCTAACCCTAACCCTAACAACCCTAACCCTGACCTTAACAATAACCCTAACCTTAACCCTAATAACCATAACTCTAACCCTAACAAACCTAACACAAACCCTCACACCAACACTAAGCCTAACAACACTAACCCTAAACCTCACAACCATAACCCTAACAATGTTAACCTAACCCTATCAACCCTAATCCTAACCCTAACAACTGTAACCCTAAACATAACAACACTAACCCTAACCCTAAATCTAACCCTAATAACCCTAACCCTAATGCTGTCAACCCTTACCCTAACCCTAACAACCCTAACCCTAACCCTTACAACTCAAACTCTAACCAAAACCCTAACCCTAAACCTAACCCTAATCTAAACACTAACCCTAACCCTAACAACCCTAACCCTAAACCTAACAACGTAAACCCTAACCCTAATTCTAACCCTAACACTAACCCTAACCTTAACCATAGGAACCTTAACCTTAACCGTAATCCTAAGCCTAACTCTAACCCTAACAACCCTAACTCTAACAACTCTAACCGTATCAAACCTAACCCTAACACTAACACTAATCTTAAAAACCCTAACCCTAACTCTAACCCTAACAATAGCCAACAACTTTAAGCCTTACCCTAACCCTAACACTAACCCTAACATCCCTAACTCTAACCCTAACCCTAATACTAACCATAACCCTAATCACTGAAACCCTAACCCTAACAACCCTAACTCTAAGCCTAACCCTAAACCTAACACTCACCCTAACCCTAAGCACCCTAAATTTAACCCTAAAAACACTAACCATAACCCTTACCTGAACACTAACAACCCTAACCCTCAACCTAACCCTAACAACCCTAACCCTAAGCCTAAGCCTAACAACACTATCCCTAAAAACCCTAAACCTAACAACACAAACCCTAACCTTAACCCTGACAACCCTAAGCCTAACGCTAACTAGGGCAACCCTAAACATAACAAGCTTAAACTTAAGGCTAGCAACCCTAACCCTAACAACCTTAAACCTAACCCTAAACCTACCACTAACCATAACACTAACCCTAAACCTGAAACAAACCCTAACACTAACGTTAAACAGCCTAGACCTAATACTAACCCCAAACCCCTAAACCTAAGAACATTTAGGCTAACAACCTTACTCTTACCCTAACCCTAGCCCTAAACTTAACCCTAACAATTCTAACCCTAACCCTAATGCTACCCTAACCCTAAGCGTAACCGTAACAACCCTAACCCTAACCATAACAACCCTAACCCTAACAACACTAACACTAATTCTAATGCTAACCCTAACCCTGATGCTAATGCTAACTCTAATCCTAACAACCCTAACCTTAACTCTAACCTTAACCCTAACCCTATCCCTAACCACCCTCACCCTAACATTAACCCTAACACCAAACCTAGCAACCATAACACTAACCCTAAAAACCCTAGCCCTAACCCTAACTCTAACCCTATCCCTAACTTTTACCCTAAACATAACAACCCTAACCCTAACAACCCTAACTTTAAGCCTAACAACCCTAACCCTAACCCTAACAATAAATCTAACAAGCCTAACCCTAACCCTTACAACAATAACCGTAACCCTAACAACCCTAAGCCTAACAAACCTAACATTAACTCTAACCTTAACTCTAACCCTAACACTAACACTAACAAACCAACCCTAACCCTAACAACTCTAACCCTAAACCTAACCCTTACATCCCGAACTCTAACAACCCTAACCCTAAGTCTAAACTTAACCCTAACACTATCCCTAACAACCCAAACCCTAACAAGAACGCGCTAACCCTAACAACCGTAACCCTAACCTTAACCCTAACCAAACCCTAACAACCCTAACACTAACCCTAACAAACAAACCTAATCCAAATAACCCTAACCCTAAAATTAACCCTAACAATGCTAACACTATCCCTAACCCTAACCATAACTCTAACACTAACCCTAACCCTATGCCTAACCCTAACAACCCCAACCCTCAACCTAACCCTAAACCTTACCCTAACCCTAACGCTAATAACACTAACCCTAACAACCCTAACCCTAACCTTAATCCTAGCAACCCTAACGCTATCCCAGCCCTAACAAACCTAACCCTAACAAAACTTATGCTAAAACCTAACCCTAACCCTAGCCGTAACCCTAACCCTAACAACCCTAACACTAACCGTAACAACCCTAACCGTAACCTTAACACTGATCCTAACCCTAATCCTAACAACACTAACCCTAAACATAACAATCCTTACCCTTACATCCCTAACCATACCCCTACCCCTACCCCTAGCCCTAACAAACCTAACACTAACACTAACCCTGACCCTAACAATGCTAACCCTAACCTTAACAAGCCTAACTCTAACTCTAACCCTAACAACCCTAACCCTTATATCCCTAACTCTAATCCTAACCATAAATCTAACACTCACACTAACCCTAACCAACCTAATATTAACCCTAACAGCCCTAACCCTAGCCCTAGCCCTAACCCTACTGCTAATATCGTTAACCCTTACCCTAACCCAAACTTTAACCCTAACGCTAACAAGCCTAAACCTAACCCTAACAAATGTAAAACTAGGCTTCACCCTTACTCTAAGCCTAACCTTAATTCTAACCCTATCAACCTTAAAACTAATCCTAACAACCCTAACTCTAAGGCTAACTCTAACCCTAACCCTAAAAAATGCTAACCCTAAACATAGAAACCCTAACCCTAATCTTAAACCTAACCATAGCCCTAACTCTAACTAACATAACCCTAACCCTAACAAACTTAACAATAACACTAACCCTAACACTAACTCTAACAAGCCTAACCATAAAACTAACAACCCTAACCCTAACAACCATAACCCTAACACTAACCCAAACCCTAACAATAACCCTAACAACACTAACCCAAATCCTAACAAGTCTAACCCTTATGTTAACAGCCCTAATACAAGACCTAACCCTAACCCTGACTGTCACCCTAACAACCCTATCCATAACAACCATAACAACCGTAACCCTGACTCTAATCCTAGTTTTAACTTTAACCCTAACAACCCTAAACCTAAACATCCCTAACAACCCTAAACCCTAACAACCCTAAACATCCTAACCCTAACCCTAACACTATCAACCCTAAGACGAACCCTAACCCTATCCCTAAAATTAATTCTAACACTAAACCTAAACCTAACACCCTAACCCTAACCCTAACAACCCTAACACTAACACTAACACTAACAACCCTAACCCTAATCCTAATCCTAAACCTAACCCTCACAACCCTATCCCTAACCCTAACAACACTAATCCATACCCAAACCCTAACAGCCGTAACCCTAACCTTAACAACCCTAACCCTAACAATTCTAACTTTAAACCCAACAACTCGAACCTTAAGCATATCCCTAACTCTAACCCTAACCATAACAACCCTAACCCTAAACCTAACAACCCTAACACTGAGCATAATCCTAACCCTGACCCTAATCCTAACAACCATAAGCCTAACCCTAATTATAACCCTTACGCTTACACTTGCTCTTACTCTTACCCTTACCCTTTCACTTAACCTGATCCTAAATCTAAACCTAACAACCCTAACTCTAACAACCCTAAACTTAACCCTAACAACCCTAATGCTAGCCCTAACTACACTAACCATAAACCTAACTACACTAACTCTAACCCAAACAACCCAAACCCTAACCCTAACAACCCTAACCAAAAACATAACAACTGCAACCCTCACCCAACCCTAACCCTAACCTTAACAACCCTAGCCCTAACATTCCTAACCCTAACAACCCTGAAACTAACATTTCTAAAACTAACCCTAACCCTAACAGCCCTAACACTAACACTAACAACCCTAACCCTAAACCTAACCCAAACCTTAACAACCCTAACCCTAACCCAAACCCTAACCTTAAACACCCTAATCCTAACAACCTTAACGTGAACCCCAACAACACTAAACCTAATAACCCTAACCAAAAACATAACAACTGCAACCCTCACCCAACCCTAGCCCTAACCCTAACAACCCTAGCCCTAACATTCCTAACCCTAACAACCCTGAAACTAACATTTCTAAAACTAACCCTAACCCTAACAGCCCTAACACTAACACTAACAACCCTAACCCTAAACCTAACCCAAACCCTAACAACCCTAAACCTAACCTAAACCCTAACCTTAAACACCCTAATCCTAACAACCTTAACGTGAACCCCAACAACACTAAACCTAATAACCCTTCTCTAACCCGAACCCTAACCCTTACAACACTAACCCTTACTCTAACCCTTGTCCTAACCATAAAAGCCATTATGCTGTCCCTAGCAACCCTAACCCTAAACCTAATCCTAAGAACACTAAACCTACCCTAACAACCCTAACTCTAAACCTACCCTAAAACTTACCCTAACTCTAACAGCCCTAAGCCTAACCCTAACAACCCTAACCGTAAACCTACCCCTACTCCTAAACCTAACAACCCGAACCCTAACTCTAACAACCCAAACCCTAATGCTAACAACCCTGACTCTTACCCTAAACCTAACCCTAAGCCTAAACATAACAACCCTAACCCTAACAACACTAGTCCTAAACATTAAAACCATAACCCTTGCCCTAACAACCCTAAGCCTAAGTCTAACAACAATAACCCTAACCCCAGCCCTAACCCTAACAACCCTAAGTCTAACTCTAACCCTAACCCTAATGACTAACAACCCTAACACTAACCCTAGCCCTAACAACCCTTACCCTGACCAGAACAACCCTAACCCTTACTCTAACCCTTACAACCCTATCCCTAACCCTAATAACCATAACCATAACCGTAAACCTATTGTTAACCCTATCCCTAACAACTCTAACCCTAATCCTAACAACCATAAACCTAACAACCCTAACACTAACACTAACCTTAACAAGCATATCCCTAGCCCTAACCACCCTAACCCTAACCCTAACAAACATAAACCTAACCCTGACCAAGCCATAACCCTAACCCTAACAACACTAACCTTAAACCTAATAACCCTTATCCTAAACCTAACAACACTAACTCTTACCCTGCGAACTGTAACACTCACCCTAACCCTAACCCTATCACTAACCACAACAATGCTAAACCTAAGAACCCTAAACTTAAGAACACTAACCCTAGCCCTAACACCCCTAACCCTAACCCTAACAACCCTAACCTTTACCCTAACAACCCTAGCATTAACACTAACCCTAACTCTAACACCCTTAACCTTAAACATAACAACAATAACCCTAAACCTAAACTTATCACTAACCCAAACCCTAACATTAAAAATCCTAACTCTAACAACCCTAAACTTATTCCTTACTCTAACCCTTGTCCTAACCATAAAAGCCATTATGCTGACCCTAGCAACCCTAACCCTAAACCTAATCCTAAGAACACTAAACCTACCCCTAACAACCCTAACCCTAACAACCTTAATCCTAACTCTAACAACCCTAATCCTATCCCAAACACTAACCCTAACACCCCTAACCCTAACAACACTAACCGTAACCCTAATCCTAACCCTAATGACTCTAACCCTAACCATAACCATAACAACCCTAACCTTAAACCTAACAACCCTAACTCTAACAACCCTAACCCTAAGAACCCAAACCTTAATCTTAACAATCCTAACCCTAACTATAACCCTAACCCTAATAAGCCTAAGCCTAACCCTAACTTTTATGCTTACCCTTACCTTTTGTGGCAGTCATGTGCTTATGTTAATTTTATGATTGAAATGTAGGGGTGGAGTCTAGCCTGTGAACCTGGAGGTAGCCATTGAGTAGCCATTGAGGTCTCTTCATGGGCATGGCTTTCTCCTTTGTCTTCTGGGTCATCTCATGATATTTCCTTCGTGAAAATGGGAAGTTATCTTCCCCAGTTGTTGGGAGTTAGTCTCAGAGATGATTAATCATGGACAAGACAGGAAGGCAGTGTCTGAGAAGCTGGAGGAGCCGGCAGAGAGACCACACGGCCATGCCCTGATGGAGTGAGTCCTCTGAAGCTGGGGCAGCACATGGAGGCCTCTGTCAACGATGAGTCACTTTGCTCCTGATGGACCCTGAGCCCTGGAAACGAGGAGCCATGTGGAGACCCCTGCCAGCAAAACGATTCTACACCGACTGACCTGTGATTTCATGATTTGGAAGGAGTCTTTATAGACTGATATTGGGCATATGGGTTAATATCGGACTTATGACTTCGTATTGGACTGGATTGGATGCTTTCTTAATGTCCTATTTCTCTTGTGTATAAACCTTTTCCTTATATTCATATGCATGTCCTTGAATATGTTCCTCTAGTTTAGCCGGACTGACACAAACTTACCCTTACTCTTAACCTAACACTTACACTAACCCTAACCTTAAACCTAACAACCCTAAATCTAACCCTAACAAGAGTAAAAAAACCCTAACTATACTAACCTAACCCTAACCCTAACAACCCTAACCCAAACCCTAACAACCTTAACCTTAAACATAACAATCCTATCCCTATCACTAACTCTAAACATAAGCCTAACCCTAAACCTAAGCACCCTAATCCTAACCCTATCCCTAAACCTAACAAACCTAACCCTAACCCTCACAACTCTAACCCTCACCCTAACAACCCTAATCCTAACAACTCTAACCCTAACAACCCTAACATTAACCAAAACCATAACCTTAATCCTAACACTAACAATAACAACTCTAACCCCAACCTTAATCTTAATCCCAACCCTAACAAACTTAACCCTAACCATAACCATAACAACCCTAACCACACCCTAACAACCCTAACCCTAAACCTAATCCTAACTCTAAACCTATCATCCTTAACCCTAATCCTAACACTAACACTAACCCTAAGAACTCTAATCCTAACCCTAACAACCCTAACACTAACCCTAAACCTAACAATAACCCTAACCCTAAAAACCATAACCCTAAGCCTAAAAACCCTAACCCTAAACTTAACAAGCATATCCCTAACCCTAACCACCCTAACCCTAACCCTAGCCCTAAACCTAACCCTAACCCTAACAACCCTAACACTAACCCTAACCCTAACAAACATAAACCTAAGCCTGACCAAACCATAACCCTAACCCTAACACTAACCTTAAACCTAACAACCCTTATCATAACCCTAACAACCCTAACCCTAACCCTGCGAACCGTAACACTGACCCTAACCCTTACCCTATCACTAACCCTGACAACCCTAAACCTAAGAACCCTAAACCTAACAACCCTAACCCTAACCCTAACAACCCTAACCCTAACCCTAACAACCCTATCCCATATCCTAACAACCCTAACACTAACACTAACCCTAATCCTAAAAACACTAACCTTAACCTGAACACCCCAACCCTAAACCTAACAACACTAACCCTAAACCTAAACCAATCACTAACCCAAACCCTAACAACCATAACCGTAACCCTAACAATCCTAACGCTAACCTTAACCCTAACTCTAACCCTAACCCTAAGAACCCTAAGCGTAACCCTAAACCTGACCCTAACCCTAAGCTTAAACCTAATCATAAACCTGACCCTAACCCTAAAAACCCCAACCCTAACCCTAACTCTAACAACACTAACCCTAACTTTAACCTAACCCTAACAACCCTAACTATAACCCTAAACCTGACCCTAACCCTAAACTTAACACTAACCCTAACCCTAACCCTAACCCTAACCCTAACCCTAACAAGCCTAACCCTAACCCTATCCCTAACAACCCCAAATATAACAATCTTAATGGAACAATCCAAACCTAAACCTAACCCTTACACTAACCCTAGCCTTAACCCTATCCCAAACCCTAACAACCCTAACATTAATCTTAACACTAACCCTAACCCTAACAGTCCTTTACCTAACCCTAACAAGCCTAACACTAACCTTAAAGCTAAGCATAACCATAAACCTAACAACCCTATCCCTAACAAATCTAAACCTCAAAACACTAGCCCTAAACCGAACAACCCTAACCCTAACCTTAACAACATTAAATCTAACCCTAACAACCTTAACCCTAATGCTAACTCTACTCCTAACCCTAACCCTAACACTAACAACCCTAACCCTAATCCTAACCCTAACCATAACACTAACAACCCTAACACTAACCCTAACCATAACCCTAATTGTAACCCTAACAACCCTTCCACTAACTCTAACACGAACCCTAACCCGAAAATCCCGAACTCTAACACTAACCCTAATCCTAACACTAACCCTACCTCTCACAACCCTAACCCTAAAAACCCAAACCCTAAACCTAACCCAAACCCTAACTCAAACACTAACAACCCTAACCCTAATCCTAAGAACCCTAACCCTAAACCTAACCCTAACCCTAACAACCCTAAACATAACAACACTAACCCTATCCCTAACACTAACCCTAAGCCTAACCCCAAAACCCTAAACATAACAACACTGACCCGAATCCTAACTTAAAGGCTAACAAAAACCATAACCCTAAACCTAGCAAACCTAACCCTAACCCCAACCCTAACCCTAAACCTAACAACCCTAACCCTAACAACTCTAACCCTAAGCCTAAGCCTAACTTTAACTCTAACCTTAACCCTAACAAGCCTAACACTAACATCGCTAAACTTAACTCTAACCCCAGGCCTAACACTAACACCCGTAACCATAACCATAACCCTAAAATCCCTAACCCTAACTCTAATCCCAGGCCTAACACTAACACCCCTAACCATAACCATAACTATAACCCTACCATGCCTAACCCTAACCCTAACCCGAACAACCCTAACCCTAACAACCCAAACCCTAACCCTAACACTAAACCTAATCTTAATAACCCTAACTCCACCTCTATCAACCCTAGCCCTAACCCTAAGAACCTTAACCCTAACTGTAACCCTAACCCTACCCCAAACAACCATGATGCTATCCATAACCCTATCCCTAAAGCTAACCCTAACAATCTTAACCCTCATCCTTACAACCCTAACCCTCACCCTAATGTTAACCCTAGTCCTCACCGTAAATAGCCTAACCCAACCGAAACAATCCTAACCATAACCCTAAACCTAATCGTAACCCTACCCTAACAAACCTAATCCTAAACCTAACACTAAGCCTAAGAACACCAACCTCACTAACAATAACCCTAACCCTAACAATAACCCTAACCCTAACAATAACCCTAAACTTAACAACTCTAACCCTAACCCTAACAACCCTAACCCTAAAAATCCTAACAGTAAATTTATCCCTAACCCTAACCCTAACCCTAAACCTAAACCTAACCCTAACCCTAACCCTAACAAACCTGACCGTAACCAAGAGCCTTATTTCTCAAAGAAAAACTTCACTCACCACAGCTTCATCTTAATGAACATTTTTTTTCACTCTCATACAGTTCACCACACTGTTCCTTCTCTGAGGATATAATGGCTTTTCCATGGTACTTTCAACACACTCTAATCCCTGAGTTTCCCTCTCATTGCTAGAGATTAATTAATTACATAATTAATTTACCTCAGCTTAATTGACACCAGGAAACGTTCCCCTTTTCTCCAGAACACCATCAGTTTCGGGTTACTTGCCACACCACCTGAACCTGGTGATATTTTGAGGCAAAATGAATATGAATTTGCCTGTTGCCCTTCTTTTCTCAGTGATCTCATCATTATTGCCTACAGCTGTGTCGCTGGCTGTTTCTCAGGCCTCTGAGACCACAATGGGAATTATTCCTCAAAGAAAAACTTCCCTCACCACAGCTTCATTTTAATAAGCATTGTCTTCACGCTCTTACAGTTCACCAAACTATTCCTTCTCTGACCATATACAGCCTTTTTGATGGTACTTACAACACACTCTAATCTCTGAGTTTCCCTGTCATTTCTAGAGATTAATTAATAAATTAATTTACCTGTACTTAAATAACACCATGAATGGTTTTGATTTTTTAAGAACATCGTCACCTTCGGGTTACTTGGCACAACACCTGAACATGGTGATATTTTGAGGCAAAGTGAATACGAATTTGTCTGTAGTCCTTCTTTTCTCAAACAGCGTTCTCATCATTATTACCTACAGCTGTGTCGCTGGCTGTTCCTCAGTTCCCTCTGACCACCATGAGGCTTTTCCTCATAGACAAACTTCCCTCACCACAGCTTGGTTTTAATGAACATTGCCTTTCACTCTCATACAGTTCACCACACTGTTCCTTCCCTGACCATATACAGGCTTTTTCATGGTACTTCCAACACTCCATAATCTCTGAGTTTCCCTGTCATATCTAGAAATTAATTAATTAATTAATTAATTACATAACTAACTGGGCTTAATTGGCACCAGGAAACGTTCTGATTTTCTAGAGAACATCATCACCTTCGGGTTACTTGGCACAACACCTGAACCTGGTGATATTTTCAGGCAAAGTGAATAAGAAATTGCCTTTTGTCCTTTGCATTCTCATCATTGTTGCCTACAGATGTGTCACTGGCTGTTTGTGAGGTCTCTCTGACCTCCACGAGGCTTTTCCTCAAAGAACAAATTCCCTCACCACAGCTTGATTTTAATGAACATTGCCTTTCACTCTCATACAGTTCACCACACTGTTCCTTCCCTGACCATATACAGGCTTTTTCATGGTACTTCCAACACTCCATAATCTCTGAGTTTCCCTGTCATATCTAGAAATTAATTAATTAATTACATAACTAACTGGGCTTAATTGGCACCAGGAAACGTTCTGATTTTCTAGAGAACACCTTCAATTTCAGGATACTTGCCACACCTCCTGAACCTGATATTTTCAGGCAAAGTGAATAAGAAATTGCCTTTTGTCCTTTTCTTAAACAGCGTTCTCATCATTGTTGCCTACAGATGTGTCACTGGATGTTTGTGAGGTCTCTCTGACCTCCACGAGGCTTATTCCTCAAAGAACAAATTCCCTCACCACAGCTTCATTTTAATGAACATTGTCTTCAATCTCATACAGTTCTCCACACTGCTCCTTTTCTGACCATATACAGGCTTTTTCATGGTACTACCAACACACTCTAAATTCTGAGTTTCCTGTCATTTAAAGAAATTAAGTAATTAATTATATAATTAATTTATCTAAGCTTAAATAACACCAAAAAATGTTCTGGCTTTTTCTATAACATTGTCACTTTCGGGTTACATGGCACACCACCTGAACCTAGTGATATTTTGAGGCAAAGTGAATACAAATGTGCCAGTTGTTCTCCTTTTTTCAAACTGCATTCCCATCATTATTGTGTACAGCTCTGTCGCGGGCTTTTTCTCAGGCCTCTCCGATCAACATGAGGCTTATTTCTCAAAGAAAAACTTGCCTCACCACAGCTTCATTTTAATGAACATTGTCTTTCACTGTGATACAATTCACCACCCTGCTCCTTCTCTGATCATATACAAGCCTTTTCATGGAACTTCCAACACACTTGAATCGATGAGTTTCCCTCTCGTTTGTAGAGATTAATTAATTAATTACATAATTAATTTACCTCGGCTTAATTATATCCAGGAAATGTTCCGGTTTTCTTCAGAACATCGTCGTTTTCAGGTTACTTGCCACACCACCTGAACCTGGTGATATTTTGAGGCAAAGTGAATACGAATTTGCTTGTTGTTCTTCTTTTCTCAAATAGCCTTCTCATCATTATTGCCTACAGCTGTGTCGCTGGCTGTTTCTCAGACCTCTCGGACTACCATGACGTTTATTCCTCAAGAAAAATTTCCCTCAAGACAGCTTCACTATAATGAACATTGTCTTCAATCTCATACAGTTCACCACACTGTTCCTTCTCTGACCATATACAAGCTTTTTCATGGTAATTCCAAAACACTCTAATCCCATAATTTCCCTCTCATTTGTAGAAATTAATTAATTAATTACATAATTAATTTATCTCAGCTTAATTGACAATAGGAAATCTTCCGGTTTTCTACAAAATACCATCAAGTTCTGGTTACTTGTCACACAACCTGAACCTGGTGATATTTTGAGGCAAAGTGAATACGAATTTGCCTGTTGTCCTTTTCTCAAACAGTGTTCTTATCATTATTGCCTACAGCTGTGTCGCTGGCTGTTTCTCAGGTCTCTCGGACCACCATGAAGCTTATTCCTCAAAGAAAAACATCCCTCACCACAGCTTCATTTTAATGAACATTGTCTTCACTCTCATATAGTTCTCCACACTACTCCTTTTCTGACCATATACAGGCTTTTCCATGGTAATTCCAACGCACTCTAAACTCTGAGTTTCCTGACATTTAACGGGATTAAATAATTATACAATTAATTTATCTCAGATTAATTAACACCAAAAAAATGTACTGGTTTTTGCCTGAACACCAACAATTTTGCATTACTTGCCACACAACCTCAACCTAGTGCTACTCTGAGGCAAGGTGAATATGAATTTGCCTGTTGTCCTTCTTTTCTCAAACAGCGTTCCCACCATTATTGTGTACAGCTGTGTCACTGGCTGTTTTTCAGGTCCCTTGATCCACCATGAGGCTTATTTCCCAAAGAAAAACTTCCCTCAACACAGTTCCATTTTAATGAACAGTGTCTTTCACTCTCATACAGTTCAGCACACTATTCCTTCACTGACCACATACCGGCTTTTTCATGGTACTCCCAACACACTCTAAACTCTGAGTTTACCTCTCATTTCT
>PVJH01037518.1:0-17895 GCA_004026705.1 Nesogale talazaci | reverse complement strand
CGGCCCCTTCTTTCTCCCAAGAAGCAGCCCGCGCCTAGCTCTCTATGCCACCAAACCTCCCCTTCTCATGCCTGGTAACAGTCAAGGACTGTTTCCCTCTGTTTGTGAGTCTTTCCCACACCATGCCTGTCCTTTTCTTTTTTTTTTTTTTGTGGGCCTTACTGCCTCTGGTGGTTGTGGGAGCCACCCAGTGCTGCTCTTGAGAGCCGCCGCTGGATTTGAACCGCCAAGCCCGAAAGCTGCAGTCCCGCACTCAATCACTTACACCACTGGGGCTCAGCCCCCACGCCTGTCCTTTTTAGACGGACAGGAGCCTGGGTGGTGAGGTCGGGTAAGCCTTGGCCTGCTAACCCCAAGGTCACCCCTTGGAGTCCATCAGCCGCTCTCCAGAAGAGAGAGGAGGCCGTCAGTGCCCACCAAGTTGACAGCCGTGGAGACCCTACCTGGGGTGCCGGGGAGCCAGGATTGCCTCGGTGGCAGTGGTGGGATTTCACTCGGCAGTGTCCCCGGTTCATCCACATCTGTCGGGGTTCTTCTCACCTGTGTAGTAGTCCTGTCTGTCTGGGCATCGTGCGGGTGAGGTCTTGGCTTAGGACCGCGCTGCCGGGCGATCGTTTGTGTGGCCCCTTTCTGACCAGCTCTGGGCCTGCCCTCGTCTCTAGCATTGCTGGGCAGGTGGTTTCCCCATGCTCTGCCCACTGTGTGCAGCATGGACGGCCTTCACAGGCTGTGCCCCTCCCCCTCCCCTGAGATTCTGGATTTCCACCCGCCTTTTGCCATCCCCCCGCCCCCATGGCTTCGGTGTTTCTCCAGCGTCACGGTCTGGTTTTGTTCCTTCACTCTGCAGTGGGGTATCTCCTGATGTCTTGAAGCCGTCCGTTGTGGAAGGTTTTGGCAGGCATCTGTTATCTCAGACATTGTTTGCTGTGGCACCGGACTTTGGGGCCGTCCCATATCCCAGGTGGGTGTGGGCCTGGTGCTGCACAGGTAGCTCACCACCACCGCCCCCCCGCCTCACAGCCCCTGCAGATCAAGTCGGTGGTGGCCCCCGAGCACGTGAAGGGCTACATCTACGTAGAGGCCTATAAGCAGACCCACGTGAAGCAGGCCATCGAGGGTGTGGGCAACCTGCGGCTCGGCTACTGGAACCAGCAGATGGTGCCCATCAAAGAGATGACCGATGTCCTCAAGGTGGTCAAGGAGGTGGCCAACCTCAAGCCCAAGTCCTGGGTCCGCCTCAAGCGGGGCATCTACAAGGACGATATCGCTCAGGTGCCTTGGGGTGGGGGGGGGTGGCTCCCCGAGTTGCTATTCCCGCCCCTGTGTTGGAGAGGTTTAGGAGTTGAGTGACTAGGCTTTGGGGACTCAACTTGGGAGGTGAGAGGAATCGTAGCAGATTCCTGGCGTAGAAGGATCGGGGTGGGGTATAGAGAGGTGCAAGTTCAGGGAAAGGACTTGGCACGTGGAGGAAAGTCTGAGGAAGCTGCGGGAAGGAGCCACATGGCAATCTGGGGACCTGTGCGCTGCGCAGAAGGGACAGCACTTGAAGTGGGGCCGGACCTGATGGCAGATGAGCTTGGGGTGTGGGCCTTGTAGCTCTGAGGGCCCACCCTGCCTGCCTGGCCTTAATAATTGAGATAGACTACTGAGGTTTGACCAAGGGTGATCCTGTCCCCGAGGGGGGTGGCGCTGGCAGTCTTGGGAGATGTTTACGGTTGCAGGAACTGGGTGTGTGGGGGGACTGACCTCTAATTAATAGAAGCCAGGGGAGGCTCTTTAAACACTCCACCATGGCCCCCACCCCCACTGCTGGTGCCGTGCTGAGGCTGGGTCCCCTGGAGGAGGGGGAGCAGTTGGATTGTGGCTGGACCCTGAAGCTGGCACAGACCGGAACTGCTCAAGAGACACGAGCAGGTGTGAGGGAGGCCAGAGTCTGGAGACGCCCTGGTGGCGTGCCCGAGCACAGCATGGGCAGAGTCGAAGGACCAGGAGGTCAGCTGCAGACGGGCATCTTGGAAGCCCCCTCGCCAGGGTGACCACGCAGCCATGGGCATCCGTGCAGAGCTGGGGGGATCAGGCTGAGGGGAGAACTTGGGGAGCTGTCAGGTCTGCTTCCTGTGCTGTGTGCAGGGCTCGGTGTGCTGACTCTGCCCGCCCATCCAGGTGGATTACGTGGAGCCCAGCCAGAACACCATCTCCCTAAAGATGATCCCGAGGCTCGACTATGACCGTATCAAGGCCCACATGAGCGTGGTACTGTGCCTGGCAGGGGGAAGGGGGCGGGGTGTGGAGCAGGCGGGGGCCCTGGCAGCCGGGCCTCCCCCTCACTGCCCGTCCCCGCCCCTCTCTCCCGCAGAAAGACTGGCTTGCCAAAAGGAAGTTTAAGCGACCTCCGCAGAGGCTGTTTGATGCGGAGAAGATCAGGTGAGAGGCCTTGGGCCCGCAGCCAGCTGGTGCCTTTCCCAGGGCCTCTAACAGGGTGGGGAGCAGCATTTCTCTAAACCCCATCGCCATCCAGGGCTCCCAGCAGGTGCAAGCTGTGTGGCTGGGTTAGCTGGGCAGCTGCCGGCAAGGTGGGAAATCGCCGGGCCTCAGTCTCTACCCATCTGAAGATGATGGTGGCAGCCCCTGCGCCCAGGTTACAGGGCAAGGTTGGGGGTCAGCGTGGCCCTGGTGTCCACACAGGACTGTGTGTGTGTGCGTGTGAGCGCTCCAGCAGCCCGCATTGACCAGGTGGGATTCTCACACCAGGCCAGGCTGTGGAGCCTGCACCCCAGTCTCCTTGCTGGAGTGGGTGGGGCTCGGATGCTTCCTCCCACTGCCCCAGCTGGGGGCAGAGGCTCGGGGGTGATAATAGGAGTTTGGGGGACCTTTAAGCTTCTAGCCTGGCAATGCAAGCAGGCCTCGATTGGACATTCCTTATGGAGTGGAGGAGAGTCTGTTGGGCTGGAGAGAGACTTTGGGGAACTGTCCAAGTGTGGTGGCAGCAGGGGCTGGGGCAGGCCCCAGAGCCATCAGCGGCCCTCTTCCTCTGGTCCCCTCTAGAACCAGTTGCAAGGCAACCAGTACCAGCACAAGATGAAGTGTAGAATTTCCCTTTGCCTGGGCTCCCTGGGGCCTGAGAGGGCCTGTTGACACCCTCGCTCCCTGTCTCTGCCAGATCTCCAGTTGTGCTCCAGAGAGCCCATCCGGGGAACCCTGTGTGCCCAGGAGGGTGGGCTCACCCCTCCCCTAGATTCCACATGGGCCGATGGTGGAGGGAGCGCAGTGGGGCAGGAGGGGCTGGCCCAGGTTCTGGCCCCACAGAGCTCAGGCCCCAAACTTGCTGGCTCGTCACCCTGGGCATGTGGTGTCACTTCCCCAGTGGGCGCCCTTGCCTTTTGGCTGCAGAGGGCAGAGGGATGCTGTGGGCCCCCTCATTGGGACAGGCATGTTTGGGGCCAGCTGGGGAAATGCAGGTACAGCGACTGTCCTCCCCATCCTCTCCGCAGGTCCTTGGGGGGCGACGTCGCCTCTGATGGCGACTTCCTCATCTTTGAGGGGAACCGCTACAGCCGCAAGGGCTTTCTGTTCAAGAGCTTTGCCATCTCTGCTGTGGTGAGGGTCCCCCTGGAGACGACTGGGCGGGTCTGGGTCTCCGAGGTCCTCCCAGGGCTGGCCTCCCTCCCCTCACCCCCGCCTCTGGTCCTCAGATCACCGAGGGTGTGAAGCCCACGCTCTCAGAGCTGGAGAAGTTTGAAGACCAGCCGGAGGGCATCGACCTGGAAGTGGTGACAGAGAGCACAGGTATGTGGCCCCCAGCCCAGCCTCCCAGGAGGAAGTGGCCCCCGGGGCAGCCCCCACCTCAGCCCACCCCCATCTGCCCCACAGGGAAGGAGCGGGAGCACAACTTCCAGCCAGGCGACAACGTGGAGGTGTGCGAAGGCGA
Organism: Nesogale talazaci; assembly: GCA_004026705.1. Classification (NCBI taxonomy): domain Eukaryota; kingdom Metazoa; phylum Chordata; class Mammalia; order Afrosoricida; family Tenrecidae; genus Nesogale; species Nesogale talazaci. Next base: position 13,967 of record PVJH01037518.1, on the reverse strand, counting down.
GCTCATCAACCTGCAGGGCAAGATCCTCAGCGTGGACGGCAACAAGGTCACCATCATGCCCAAGCACGAGGACCTCAAGGTGCGTGCATGGGGTCGCCGGCCGGGCACAGGGGGGTCCCCAGGCTCCGCCAGGCCTGGCTGCCTGGGTTTCCCAGGCCCAGGGGACATCTCTCTTAAGGTCACACCGGCTGGGCACAGGTGGGGTGAGGTTGAGGTGGACCCATGGACAAAGGTTACGTTTGGGGGTTGGAGTGCTAGGGTTCAGTGGGGTGTGCACTTACCTTGGCCTGGGGTGGCCTGCTGTGCCCGGGGCTGGGCTGAGGAGCAGGAGTTGTGAGTCCTGCTGGGGCAGATTTGGGGGGAGGTATCTGCGGACTTGTTTGGGCTGCACCAAATGTCTCGAAGGCTGTCTGGGGGCCTGCAGGGCTGTCCAGGCCCAGGTCCCCTGCAGGGCGCAGGCTGTCTGCCTGGCATTAGTCCCAGGCCTGCAGGCCTGAGGAGGCTTTGGTCGTGGATTGTTGAAGACAAGGAGCCGCCCCTCACCTGCTCGCCCCACCACCCCGCCCTGCAGGATATGCTCGAGTTCCCCGCCCAGGAGCTCCGGAAGTACTTCAAGATGGGAGACCACGTGAAGGTGATTGCCGGCCGCTTCGAGGGCGACACAGGGCTCATCGTGCGGGTGGAGGAGAACTTCGTCATCCTCTTCTCAGACCTCACCATGCACGAGGTAGGGCAGGGCCTATCAGCAGGAGGGGCACCCCTGAGCAGAGGCCCAGGCTGGGCCACGGACCCACCTCTCCCCTTGCTCACCTGGGCAGCTGAAGGTGCTCCCGAGGGACCTGCAGCTCTGCTCGGAGACGGCCTCTGGTGTGGACGTGGGTGGGCAGCATGAGTGGGGCGAGCTGGTGCAGCTGGAGCCCCAGACGGTGGGCGTCATCGTGCGGCTGGAGCGCGAGACCTTCCAGGTGAGGCTGCCGGGGGAGTGGCTGAGACTTCACTGAAGTCCAGTCTGGGCTTGACCAGAAGGAGGGTAAAGTCGCTGTGAGGTTACCATCGCCCCAGCCCCTCTCCCAGGCTCCCCCCCTGCCCCCCCCCCCCCCAGATCGCATGCACGGCCAACAGTGTTGGTGCCTTTCTGTCCCACGGCGACGTTGCCCATGTTGGACCCGGAGTCTTGAGAAGCTCCAGAACCAGCACAGTCTGCCCCCAGAGGGGTGGGCAGCCCTCTAGGAAGCCCTGCTCTGCCCGCCCCCGTAGGTGCTGAACATGCACGGGAAGGTGGTGACCGTCAGGCACCAGTCTGTGACCCGGAAGAAGGACAACCGCTTTGCAGCGGCCCTGGACTCGGAACAGAACAACATCCACGTGAAAGATATCGTCAAAGTCATCGATGGCCCCCACTCGGTGAGCACCCCAGACTGCTGTGCCGCTGCCCAGATGGGGTGGGGCTGGCTGCGGCCTGGCGGTGAGCGGCCCTCCTCTCCTGCTCCAGGGCCGGGAGGGCGAGATTCGCATTCTCTTCCGGAGCTTCGCCTTCCTGCACTGCAAGAAACTAGTGGAGAATGGGGGCATGTTCGTCTGCAAGACCCGCCACCTGGTCCTGGCGGGGGGCTCCAAGGTGAGGCGGGGGCTGGGGGGCCAGGAGGAGCACCTGGAGGGAGCTTGAGGTTCAGAGGGCAGGTGCTTGTGACAGAGTGGCCCAGAAATGTGGCTTCTCGGCTCCTCTGTTCACTTACGGGAAGCGGCTCCGTCCCTGTGGGCAGTAGACAGGGCTGGGTGTGGATGGGGGAAGTTCACAGAGGCCTCGAGAGAGGGGACAGGGCACTGCCCCCAGTGCTGCCCGAGGGGAGTGTTGCAGCCCGAGGAGCAGCATGTGCAAAGGCCTGAGACAGAAATGCCGGGGCCGCATCAGAAAGGAGACCAAGAGTGGTCTGACCAAGACTGAGGGCTGGTCTCGCTGGGGCCCAGCAGAGCCCAGGCTGGTGGGTGACAGGCCCACCGTGGCCCAGGGGGCAGTTCCTCTAAAGAAAGGGAAACACCGAAAAGAGAGGAAGGGTGGCCCCGGGGTCGCTTGGAGCTGGAAGGCCGCAGACGGGCAGCCCAGGATGGGAGCATCCTTCTCGCTGCCATGGGCTCTGCTTGTCCTCCAGCCACGCGACATGCACAACTTCACCATGGGCGGCTTCACCCCGATGAGCCCCCGGATCAGCAGCCCCATGCACCCCAGCGTTGGAGGTGAGGAGGGGGAGGGGGCCGGGACTGAACACTCGCACTTGCCTTACGGCCTCAGAGCTGCTGTGGCGGGGTGGGGAGACAGGCAGGTAGAGAGGGTTTGGGGTTTTCTGATTGTGGCCACGGCCTGGGAGGGGTGTGCTGTCCCCGACGTCTCGTGACCTCCCCATCCCCCTCTCAGGTCTGAGTGGTGGCTTCGGTGCCCCGGGCGGTGGCATGAGCTTTGGCCGTGGCCGAAGAGAAAACGACCTCATTGGCCAGACTGTGCGCATCTCCCAAGGGCCCTACAAGGGTGAGCCAGGAGGCCGGGGTGGGGGTGGGGGGAAAGGGGGGAGAGGAAGTGGGGCATGTGGGGGAAGGGCCAGCCTGACCCTGCCACTCCTCTCAGGCTACATTGGCATGGTCAAGGACGCCACCGAGTCCACGGCCCGCGTGGAGCTGCACTCTACCTGCCAGACCATCTCCGTGGACCGCCAGCGGCTCACCACCGTGTATGGCCGCACCGCGGGCCCGGCCGGGGGGTCAGCTGGGGCGGCATGGCTGGGAGAGGCCCTGCTCAGCGCCCTGGTTCTTGGCCCGCAGGGACTCGCAGCGCTCGGGCAGCATGGCCTCCGACAGTGGGCGGACCCCCATGTACGGCTCCCAGACGCCCATGTACGGCCCTGGCTCCCGCACGCCCATGTACGGCTCCCAGACGCCTCTCCAGGACGGTGAGTGCTCTGGGGGTCAGGGCTGGGCAGGGTGCGTGGGGCAGGGCAGAGGAGATGGTCTCGTTCACCTCCCCCATTGCAGGCAGCCGCACCCCGCATTACGGCTCGCAGACGCCCCTGCATGATGGCAGTCGCACACCAGCCCAGAGTGGCGCCTGGGACCCCAACAATCCAAACACGCCGTCCCGGTAAGGCCCAGGAGCTGGGGCCCCGGGGTGCTGGTGTGTGAGGGGCCGGGGGTCTGGGGCCTGCTCCTCTGCTCCTCTGCTCCCAGCCCAGCCACAGCAGCAAGCGTGTGGGGTTGAGACTTGGGGACAGGGGTGGTCTGGGGGGCTGAGGGCACCGTGGCGACGCCATGCTCAAGGAAGCTCTCCCACAGGGCTGAGGAGGAGTACGAGTACGTCTTCGATGAGGAGCCCACCCCGTCGCCCCAAGCTTACGGGGGAACCCCCAACCCCCAAACGCCCGGATATCCCGACCCCTCATCCCCACAGGTCAACCCACAGTACAACCCACAGACGCCGGGGACCCCAGCCATGTGAGTCGGACCGCCACCCCCATCCAGCACCCCCTTCCTGCGCCCCTCCTCCCCCACCCCTGCCACTGCCCCTCTCTTATCCTTGCAGGTACAACACAGACCAGTTCTCCCCCTACGCTGCCCCGTCCCCACAAGGCTCCTACCAGCCCAGCCCCAGCCCCCAGAGCTACCACCAGGTGGCGCCAAGCCCAGCCGGCTACCAGAACACCCACTCGCCGGCCAGTTACCACCCAACGCCTTCACCCATGGCCTATCAGGTACCGGTCAGCATGTCTGGCCTCAGCCTATGACAACAGCCAGACCAGGTGACCTGCTCCCACCAACCCTGTCCCCTCTTCTCCCCAGGCCAGCCCCAGCCCCAGCCCTGTTGGTTACAGTCCGATGACCCCCGGAGCGCCCTCCCCGGGTGGTTACAACCCACACACGCCAGGGTCCGGCATTGAGCAGAACTCCAGCGACTGGGTGACCATTGACATCCAGGTGAAGGTGCGGGACACCTATCTGGACACCCAGGTGGTGGGGCAGACAGGCGTCATCCGCAGCGTCACGGTAAGTGACTGGACACCGCCTCCCCTGGGAAGGCCTTCCTCTCCGACCCGCTCCCTGAGCACCACACACTCTGGGCCTGGCTCCTCCCCTAGCCTTGAGGCCGCTCCTGTCCCTTCTTTGTCGCTGAAAGGCCCTTCAGCCACTCCGCTGCCTCTTCTGGCCCCGGCTGAGAGTGGACCCTGGTGGCTTCTTGGACCACCCAGCTGGGGGTTGAGGCCTGACTAGATCGTCCTGGTTTCTCGAGAAAGGCCTTCCTCCCAGGGGTCCTTCAGTAACGTGAACTGCACTGAGACCCGAGAGAGCCCAGGCCGAGGCCACCTGGACACCACGTTCCCTAGTCGAGGAGGCCAGCACAGAAGGAGGGGGGAGGGCATGGCAGAATCTGGGAGGACTTCTTGGAGGAGCTGTCAGAATGGAGCTCCAACAAAGAGGGAAACCCAGGCGGAGTGAGCTGCAGGTGCACAGGCCTGTGGTGAGGGACGGCTGGCGAACCTGGCCCCAGGGGAGGGGGGTCAGTGCTGTGCTCTCTGTGACTGCAAGGCGTACAGCCCAGGGGAAGGGAGAGCACTGACCACCAGACGAGGCGAGGGCAGGTCATGGACAGCTGCGGCTGGAGGGCGAGCGGGTCAGGGTGGTGTGAGACTCCCCCCAATGCACTGCTGTTTGTTGGGAGTGGGGAGAGGGCCCAGCGAGAGGACAGCGCACAGGTCCGCACTGGAGGGCTGTCTGAGAGGAGGTGGCTTGAATTGAAGGCTGTCCTCAAGATGGCGGCTCTGGAGGGGAGGACAGGAGGGGCCAAGGGTCCGAGCAGCAGTGCTTCCTTTGCTGGCCTTGGCTTCCCTTCCTGAAAGCCCCAGTCCCCTTCACCCCAGCCCCGCCCTGGGTTGTCTCCGGTCAGAGTGAAGCCCCACGTGTATGTCCAGTGGGGGAGCAGGGCAGGCTGACCTGCTTGTCCTCACTCCAGGGAGGCGTGTGCTCTGTGTACCTGAAGGACAGCGAGAAGGTCGTCAGCATCTCCAGTGAGCACCTGGAGCCCATCACCCCGACCAAGAATAACAAGGTAAGGGCGAAGGCCGGCTGAGGGCTTGGCGGGCGGACGCGGGCCCCTGACCTCCGGCCCCATCCATCCCCCAGGTGAAGGTCATCCTGGGCGAGGACCGGGAAGCCACCGGGGTGCTGCTGAGCATCGACGGGGAGGACGGCATTGTCCGCATGGACCTGGATGATCAGCTCAAGATCCTCAATCTCCGCTTCCTGGGGAAGCTCCTGGAAGCCTGAGGCCATCGCCCCCGCAACTGGGCCTCTCTGGGCCTCTCGGATTGCTGGCGGGAGGTTGTGTCCTTTCCGCCGTCCGGGGCTGGAGATCTGGGCCAGGAGCCAGGCCAGAGGGTGTCAGAACGCCCTTTGTTTTCCTTTCTCCGCTCTATCTCCCCCCTTCTTGACGTTGATGGGCTTGGCGTAGCATTTGGGGGCGGTTCTCAACTTTATGCACCATCCTCCCAAGCGGGTCTTCTCTGTTGCGATCTTTCAATAAAAAAAAATCTGTTTGGTCAGAAGTCTGGTGTGTGTCCATGGGGCTGGAGGGAGACGGCTGTCCCCTCCAAGAAGAGGGACCGGTGATGTGCAGCCCTCCCTTTCTGCGTTATGGCCTTGAGCAGATAGCCCTGGACCCCACTGAAGCCTCAGCATCACCCCAACCCCCAGGCTGGACTCGACTCCACAGGCGAAGTGACCCTGGAAGGACGTCCAGGTGGCCCATGAGCTTGCATGCCACTCAGGCCCACGGTCGATGCTCTGAGGGAGAGCCATAGCGCAGCGAACCGTCTGACTCATCCACACGTGGCATCCCTCCAGGGCAGAGGAGCACTGCCTTCTAGGGGCGCCTGCTGGCCTGTGGGCTGCTGCCGAGCATGTGGCCACTGCGCCCCCCACCCTGGTGCCCCCCTCCCCCCAGGTCATCCCAGGACTAAATACTGCGCATTCTGCCCATGTGTGTCTTTCCGGCAGCATGTCTCCTGAGCTTAGATGCTCCATGAGACTTCTGTGTGCCTTTAAAAGTTATGACTGGCAACCTAATTTTTCTGTGCATAATTTTTGGGAGCTTCATCTGTGACTCCTGCTTCTAATTCATGAGATTGCTCACCCTCTGAGTGAGCCCTGGCCTGCGTAAGTGTTAAGCCCAGCGCCTTGACGGTTACGCCTTGGGCTGCTCACCAAGGTCAGTAACTCTGGGAAGAAAACAAGACCAGTCCCTCTGCTGGAGAAAGATGGGGCTCTCCATGCAGTGGGGTCCTGGGGGTGGAGCGGGCACACACGGGGCTGTGACGTGCACAGTCGGCACTTGGAGACCGCCAGCTGCTCCTTGGGGGCAAGGCGACTTCCTGCTCCCCGTCTCAGAACTCAAGGGGCTGCTCTGCGCCAGCATGGCCTCCATGGCAGAGTCTGTCCTCGACGCTAGAATTAGGGTCGCAGCAAAATGGGTTCATAAGCAAATGGGAAGAAAGCGGATGGTGCACGGCAATCAAAAGATCTGTGTCTTAGGCTTGAAGATAAGCAAGTGGTCATCGAGCTGAGGAAACACAAAGCCCACATGGAAGAAGCACCGCAGCCTGGGTGATCATGAGGGCTCAGTGGGATCGGGTATCAGGTATCAAAGACCCAGCACAAAAATGATCTGTGTTCACCAAAAGCATGTGGAGTGGAAACGCAAAGCCGCTCTGTAGACAACTGGACATCCCTTACAGGAGGGTCACAAGGGAGAGGAGCCAGTCGGGGTGCAGTGTAGCACTTCTCATGACTTCTCCTCTAGTCTGTTTTTTTTTTGCCTCACCCCGCCCCATCATGATCCCAAGTCTACCTTGTAAATCTGACTAGATGGTTGAGTGCAGGACTGCGGCCCACTGGGTTGGAGGTTCAAATCCAGCAGCAGCTCTCCAGGAGCAAGGCTGGGTAGCTCCCATGACCACCAGAGGGCAGTGATTCCCCCCCCCAAAAAAAAAAAGTAAATCTGACTAGACCAGAGCATGTACACTGATAGGAGTTCTGGACACACAAAATCCAGGACAGATAAATCCCTCAGGACTAATAATGAGAGTAATAAACCAGGATGAGAAGGGGGGCGCTGATGACAATGTCGGGGCTCGTTTTAAGAGAGGCAGGAGGGAGGAGCAGGAGAAGGCATTAGCCGACGCCCGGTGCACGCCAGGGAGCCGCTGTGTGCGGGAGGGCTCCTGCGCCCCCACTCCTGACCAGAGCGACGGGAACTCCCACACGCGGCCGTTCGCTCTCGGGACAAGCCGGGCGGCCACTGGGACCACCTTGGCTGGTGTCAGCCGCGCCTCGGCAATGAGGCCGCGTGGCAGGGGCGGGGGCGCGGCGCCCGACAGCTCCCGGGGGGCGTGGCGCCGGGGACGTGGGCCCCCTCCGCGCGGCCCCAGGTGATCCCGCGGCGGCGGCCGCCCGCGGCTCTTTGTCCCTCTCGGGCTCCCGTCCGCCCGCCCCTCCCCTGCGCACCCATTGGCCGCCGCCGCGTCCTGGGGCGGGTGAAAGGGGAGCCAGGGGGCGGGGCCTCGCGGCGTCAGCGCAAGATGGCGGCTTCGGCGGCGCTGCTCCTGCGCTTGCGGAGCGGGCTTCCGCTGGGCTCCCGGGGGCTGTGCGCAAGGTTGGCGACGCCACCGCGCAGGGCCCCGGAGCAGGTGAGCGGGGCGGAGGTGGCGGGGCCTTGCTCGGAATTCCGGACGGCACGCCGCCGCCGCGGGCGTCGGAGACCCCCCCCACCTCTGGGTGCTGAATGGAACGCCGCCGCCTCCCGCGTTCCGGGGCGCCCCGCGGCCTCCCGCCGTGGGCCGCGCTCGCTCTCCCGGAGCCGGGCGACCGGGTGCATCCCCGCCCGCGAGGAGGTCCCCTGCCCTCCGTTCTCTGCCTGTCCCGCCCGTGCTGGGGGGAGGGGCGGGCCGCTCGGGGGGGGCCTTTTCCCCGGCGTGGACGGACGCGAGTGACGTGGGCGCCCCCGGCCCCCGGGTCAACCCGCCGTCTGGTTCACGGCGGCTCCAGGCCCGCGACCTGGTGCTGCTCGCTCGGGCCCACCGCGGCCGCCCGCTGCGGGCACCCAGAGGCCCCGGCCCCCATCCCCGTCGCTGCTGCCGCCCTCGCTTTACGGCGCGCCCGCTTCTCCCGGGAGCCGAGCGAGCGAGGACCTCTGCCCCCGGGCGCCGGGCTCTCCTGCGGAATGCGCCGCCGGGGCCTCGCGGGGCCCCGAGAAGGGCTCACCCGGGCCGTCCCGCTCGTCTCTCTGGGCCAACCGGGCCCCTTTCTCCACCGCAGGCCGCAGAGCTCGGGGGCCGTGGGGGCGCCCAGACCCAGGGGCCCCAGCAGCAGCAGCGAGCCTCCGAGGGCCCCAGCTATGCCAAGAAAGTCGCACTCTGGCTCGCAGGGCTCCTGGGGGCCGGAGGGACCGTGAGCATCGTCTACATCTTCGGTGAGGGCACCGCCCCGTCCCCCTCGTTTTCTGCCGCGGGCCGCCTGCCCCACTCCATCCCGTCATGCCCGCTCAAAGCCCCGCGTCTTCATCCCACCCTTCGGCAGGGCAGCCACCGAGGACACCCGAGAAGGAAACGGGGGAGGGGGGTGCCCCGAGGATTTTCTCTTTCCAATGGGCTCCTGGACCAGCCGACTGGGACCAGGAGCCCAGCCTCCCTGCCCCCTCTTCCTCTAGGACCCAGAAGACTGGGCCCATTTCCCCTTCATCCCTGTCCCCCTTGCAGGAAATAACCCTGTGGATGAAACCGGTGCCAAGGTGAGGGGCGAGACCATTCCTGGTGATGGGAGGTGGGCCCCCTTGGCCTGCTCAGGGTCCATGACCTCCTTCTTATGTGGGGGGGGGGGGCAGGGGGGCTACTGAGTCCTCTTCTGGGCATGGCAGGGTTCTGCCACTGCTGCCCCAACACCCCTCGGATTTCTCTCCCCTCCCAGATTCCCGATGAATTCGACAACGGTGAGTAGACAGACATGCTGACTGCACAACTCCTCAGCCTGGTGCCTCCCCTCCCCTCGCCTGGCCAACCCTCCATGAGTGGGGTGGGGGGCAGTCAGCAGCTGGATGGCTTTGGGCAGAGGGGGGGCATTATAAAACTTCGCCCCCTTTCCTGGCCCCTCAGCCCAAGCAGATGGTCAGGGACAGCTGGGGGGAGGGAAGTAGGGAGGTTAGGAAGGCTGGGTGGGCTTCTAACCCCTAGCCCGCTCCTCTTTATGACCCTCTCCTTTCCTCTAAGCCTCTACCCCAGCATCTGACTGCCTCTTCATTTCCAGAACAATGTCTCTCCCTCCCCCACCCCTCCCCCCTGGGGTTAGGCAGCTTGTGGTGTGGTGAGTGTCTGAGCAGTTGGGTGAGGAGAGTGGTGGTCCATCCCCGTCACACCTGGCCCTTTCCTGGAGGAGAAGTCATGCGAAGGCCATCACTAGTACTGGGGAGATGGGGTGGGGGAGGGGAACGGTGCTCCTGTAAAGACTCCGAGCCTGGCTTGGAGAGGACTTGAAGGGGAGGACTCGTGGCTGGGTACCTTTGGAAATCGATAGGTTCATGTACTGCTGCCCGTTTAACTGAGAAGACATGCAAGTAGTGTCTGAGGTCCACAGACTTCAAAAATGATCAGAAAAACTCAGATTTAAGGTATATGGCTTTACTAGCATGACTGACTATGGATTTTTTAAAAATTATTTTTCGTGGGGGCTCATACAACTCTTATCACAATCCACACATCCGTCTATGTATGCAAAACACCTTTGTTGCCATCATCGTTCTCAAACATTTTCTTTCCACTAAGTCCCTGGTATTAGCTCCTCATTTTCCCCCTCCCTCATGCTCCCTTGAGCATTTCTAAATTATTTTGTGACTGGCTTTAGAAAGACAAGCCATGGGTCTGACGTTGAGCCAGACAGGCTTGGGGAACAAAGGGATGGCTCTGGACAGCCGGGAGCAGCTCGTTGCCCCAGGAGCCCCGGCAGTGTGGCGGGGTTGCCACTGCCAGCCCCAGGGTCGCAGTGCGAGACCTCCAGCTGCCCCTCGGTGGAGAGGCCTTCCATTCCCTGCCAGTCTCAGCAGCCCACGGGGCAGTTCTGTCCTGGCCTAGGGGTCACAGGTGTTGGTTTTACCCCGATGGCAAGGCTTGTCTGCTGTGGGCAGTCTCTCCTGAGGGGGGCTGCCCGTACATCCCAGCGTATACTTCAGGGCCTCCTGGTCTCCCGACTAGATGTGTCAGCTTCCTCCCCCCCCTCCCCCCCATGACACCCCTACAGAAGGTGGGGGGGGGGGAGGCGGGGTTGTACTGTTACTGTTAGGGGAGTCGTGACCGGCCCATGCACCGTCCTGTGCATCTGGGGCCTGGGCTTCAAGAAGCCGGCGTGGGGGAGAGTCGGGAATTTGCCTGGAAGACAGTGGGGACAGCGAAGTACGGGTCGGCAGCAGCCTCAAGAAAGCTGTGCAGGCCCAAGGAATGCCATGCTCCAGCCCGGACTCGCTGACAGGTCACGGAACAGGCCTGCTGGCCTTCCTAAAGTGCACTGGCTTTCACTGGGCCTGGGGACTGGCCGCCAACCCAAACGAGACAAAGCCCCCGCCTCGGTCAGCGCCTCCCCGGACGGGGCGGGCAGTGCACCCCATGTGCACAGGGGTGCTGGAGGCGCGCGCTCTGCAGCGGCAGTGGCCAGGGGGGCCCTCTCAGGTCGTTGGGGTAAAGCGGGTGGGTGCTGGCCCAGCTGCTCGGAACTTGGGGCCGGCCTCGGAGTGGACACTCCAGGTTCCAGCCAGGCAGGTGCCTGCGCTTCCCCGGATGGTCCGTCTCCGTTGGAGCTAGCCATGCAGGGGCCGGGGGCGGGGCCCTGCAGCGCTGGAGGTGGAGCAGCGGCTCGCCCTGAACCCCTATGTCCCGGCTCTTCCAGATCCAGTGTTGGTCCAGCAGTTGCGCCGGACGTACAAATACTTCAAAGACTACAGACAGGTGAGCGGGCAGACAGGCCCTGTCCCCTCCCCCCCACCGCGCTGGCCGCTTGCCCGCCCATCCTGCCCTCTCTCGCAGATGATCATCGAGCCCACCAGTCCTTGCCTGCTCCCGGACCCTCTGCGGGAGCCCTACTACCAGCCGCCCTACACGCTGGTCTTGGAGCTGACGGGCGTCCTCCTGCACCCTGAGTGGTCGGTGTGTCCCCGGGGGTTCGGCTGGGCCTGGGCGACTGCGTCTTACCGTGGCGAGGAACAAAGACAGGGAGTGGGGGAGCCAGCCTGGCTCTGCTGTGTGCCTGGGGAGGAGGGGACCCCCCCACCACTTGATTTGCTTCTGGGAAAGGGGACGCTGGCCCCGTCGGGTGGGGTTGGTAGGGGTGTTGTTCAACACTGGACAAGTGCTCCCAAAGGGCCAGCTGCTACTTCAGAGCCCACAGACCCTCGGCCCAAGAGCCAGACAGGAGCCAAGAGTTCCGTCCTGGGACTGTGTCCCGCAGGCTCCTTGTCCTCTCCGGGGCTCTGAGGAGGGCTGCCGTCCTGGTGTCTAACTGACCCTTCCCTCCCTTCCCAGCTGGCCACGGGCTGGAGGTTTAAGAAGCGCCCGGGCATCGAGACCTTATTCCAACAGCTGGCCCCTTTGTATGAAATTGTCGTCTTTACGTCAGAAACCGGCATGGTGAGGGCTGGCCCGGGCCAGCTGGTCAGTGCAGGGGGGTGGGGGTGGGGCAGGGCACAACCTGATGTGTCTCCCCCTCTCCTCCCCCCAGACAGCGTTTCCCCTCATCGACAGCGTGGACCCCCACGGCTTCATCTCCTACCGCCTCTTCCGGGACGCCACGCGCTACATGGACGGGCACCATGTGAAGGTGCCGTGTCAGGCCCCAGTGGTCTCGGGGTGGGGCCTGCGCGGCGGGAAAGCGGTCCCAGCTCTTGTTCTTGCTGTGGGGGGCCTGCCTCACCCTTCCCTTCCTCAGACTGGAGTGGGAGGCGGTTCCTTGGGAAACAGGGATTGTGTGAGACTGCGTTTGCAGGTCTGTCCCGCCCCAGCAGCCCGAGCCGCCGGGCCCTTTGGGGCAGGTGGGTCTTGGCATCCCAGGGTTTCTGACCCCTGGGAGGGTCTGTGACCTCCTGCAGTGACTCTGGGCTTCAGTGTACTTGCACGTGTTGGTCCCCTCCCCCAACTGCCCACCTTGCTGTGCTGGAGGGACATCTGCGTGGGTGGGAGTTCCCGGAGAGTGAGTGCGTGAGTGCATGCATACACGCGTTGGCCTGGTTATCCCAGCGTCCTCTGTCCCTGGGTGCAGGACATCTCCTGTCTGAACCGGGACCCAGCCCGCGTGGTCATCGTGGACTGCAAGAGGGAAGCCTTTCGCCTGCAGCCCTATAACGGCGTCGCCCTGCGGCCCTGGGACGGCAGCTCCGACGACCGGGTCCTACTGGACCTGTCTGCCTTCCTCAAGAGTGAGCTGACCCATAACCCCTGACCTCTGGTTCTAGCCCTCCCTGCTCAGGAACACCCGGGTCTGGCTTGTCTTTTATGCCAAACCGAGACAGGGCCCAACAGGAGGCCCAGGCATAGCTGGGGTCCGGAGGCTGTGCCTCTGGCACACTCGGGGACCAGCTGGGGTTCAGCAGCCTTCCCAGGGGTGAGAGGTGCCCCCGGGAGTACAGGCCCCAGCACCTGCCCTTTCCCTGTGGGCCCCTCTCCTGTGGCTGCCCCCTCCCCAGCGTCTGCCCCCTCCCCAGCGTCTGATCCCCTGCCCTGCCACAGCCATCGCGCTGAACGGCGTGGAGGACGTCCGCACGGTGCTGGAGCACTATGCGCAGGAGGAGGATCCGCTGGAGGCCTTCAGGCAGCGGCAGAGCCGGCTAGAGCAGGTGAGTGCTGCCCGGGCCAGGCAGACTCACTCGGCCTCTACTGTTTGGCTCAGGGGCCCTGGCGGGTGCTGGGGTCAGAGCAGGCTTGGAAAGGGGTGGGGGGGTGGGTGTCTGGAAGTAAGGCCAAGAGCCTGGGGCGGGAAGTCAGATGGCCTGGGACTTTGAAGGCGGGCCTGCGCTGTGGGTGAGTCTGGGCTTTGGCCGAGGGACCGGATCACAAGCTGTTTCCCAGGTGCCCAGAGGGGGTTCCTCGAGATGGGGCCTTGGGATCCCCTGAAGTAAGGGATTGGCTACGTCAATCGCAAACTACTAGTCGATTGCAAATGCAGTATGAGTGGATCGCATGGCATTCAAGACGAGACAGGGCCGAGCCCGGGGGCGTCGTGGCTGTGCCGGGACCGCGGGCCACGGGGACGGAGGTTCAGTTCCAGCTGCGCCTCCTCCTCCCACCGCCGGAGAGCTGTGATGCCAAAAAATAAATAAATAAATAAAAATTAAAAAAAACAACGAGATGGGTTAGGGTGAGGGTTGGTGTTAGACAAAGGTTCAGGGTCACTGTTAGGGTTAGACTTAAGAGTTAGGTCCGGGCTGAGCCCCGGTGGCATAGTGGTTGTGGGCGGGACTGCGGCCCACTGGAATGGAGGTTCAATTCCAGCAGTGGGGCCTCCTACTCCCACCACCAGAGAGCAGTGAAGCCCCCCAAAAAAACAAACAAAAAAAGAGGTCCATCGTGAAGGACCCTGCAGTCTGGCAGGGGCCTGAGGTTAGGATTGGGCTAGGCTCTTAGGCTTCGGGAAAGGTCGCTGGGAGACACCTGGGCCAGCAATCACCAAAGTTTGGGGCCCAAGAAATACTGAGGCTCTGGTGGAAATGGCGGAGTCCTGACCCAGTAGGCTGTGAGCAGGTTCCTGGGCGTCCAGGGAGAGCCCCCCGCCCAGCCGGGCTGACCTGCCCCTCGTCTGCCGCAGGAGGAGCAGCAGCGCCTAGCGGAGCTCTCCAAGCCCAGCAAGCAGAACCTCTTCTTCGGCTCCCTCACCAGCCGCCTGTGGCCTCGCTCCAAGTC
>PVJH01037517.1:0-17878 GCA_004026705.1 Nesogale talazaci | reverse complement strand
AAAAAAAAAAGACAATGTCCACTATTTGAACAATTCAACTAATTTATCATTGTCTTAATCAAGGCTTAAAATATTAACCTATTACCTTCCTAGTTTATAAAATCAGTTGAGAGCTGTTTAATGATTATCTAAAGATATTTGAAGAGAACCCTTGTGTTGCAAGACCACGTGTTGGCTGTTTGTGGAAAAACGGGCCATTTGTCAAGTCCAATGGCTGCTTTGTAGGAGGAAGATGTGGTCATCTGTTTTTGTAAAGATTACAGCCTTGGAAATCCTATGGGGAAGTTATACTCTAGTTTGAAGGATCTGGATTAGCAATTCATCTTCTTAATTAGTTCAGTTTATAAATATTTTATAATTATTGTTCAAATAAACATAGGTCAAGTTTGTTTTTCGTCATGTCTCTTTTCCAAATTTCTTAACCAATCAGGTAACATGTAGAAATCTTAGAGTTGGCCAGAGTGCTCATTCGTTAATAATACAGAGCAATCATCTTTTATATGAGTCTTAGAAAAAAACTATCATGATTGGAATTTTGCAAAATATGGGAGAAATAAAAAAGAAGAGTGGTCATAATTAATAACTTGTGCTTACATTACTGCACAAATAATCATATATATAATCATTCATTATATTGAAAGGATTAGGAGTGAAGGGGTGGAGTCAAACTTGTCAATCAGGTCATAGTCAATGAGGCCTCCGTGTGGGCATGCCCTTCTCTTGAGGATTCTGGGAACTCTGATATCCCTCCCTTGAGGGAGGAAGCACTTGCTGAGCGACTCTCTTCTAACAAGACACATGTGACTATGATGATGACAGTGAGAGCCTTGGACCTAGAGGAGGTCCATGTGGAGACCCACCCTAGCGCTGAGATGTTCTCACTGTTACTGGATCCACAAGACTATCCTACTAAGGCCTGTGAACTTCCTCCATTCGGCATCATTGTATGAGTTTCATGAGTCTGAATAGGACTTTATAAATGGATATCAGACATATGGGCGTGATCTGGACTTGGCTGGGATGTTTTCTCAATATTCAATTATTATTGTATATAAAGCTCTTTCTTATACATATGAGTGGCTATAAATTTGTTTCTCTAGTTAACCCAGAATAACATAATTATGTTAGTACAACTATGTGATAACTGCAGTAACACAATTTAAGACTGAAATTTTTGTGGATTTTTCATTTAGTATTTGCATTATTTCAAATCTTATGCATAAAACAGAATTGATATTTTAGGTCATGCTATATGAACTGTATAATGCTCAAATATGTAGAAAATGCAAATATAGCATTTCATTATTTTAAATCATTGCAAAGTAAATGATTAATTCTTTTTTCTTTTGTTCACCTTTAAAAGCTATCAGAACATAGTTTCTAGCTCTTCTTCTGTACCTGTCAAATTAAGAGAATATTTTTCAAGAATCTGGATATCCTCTTTACATTAATCAAAGTTCTCTTAATTGTTTTATTAGAAACCAAATTCAAACTCCCCTGGGTTGACTTACAAGAAAACATGTTGAAAGGCCATGGGAGGCTCTTGCATAACTAAAGGAAGGCATTAGAACAAATATGTTCCAAGGAGAACTAGGAGCGAGCGCTTGCATTCTCTGGAGACCCTCTATTCTATTCATTTAACCAATGCAACTTTATGTGAATAAGTTCTAATATTGTGTACTCTTGATTGCTTAGTCTATCATAGAGGAAGGGAAACAGTCACTCATAGCGCCCAAACATTCTATTTCTTAGTTCTAATGAATGAGAACTGTATATAAAGGAAAGAGTTTTCTCTAGGTCAGATGGAGTTCTCTGATGGTACAAATGGTTAAGGGATTCAACTACTAGCCCAAAGTTTGGAGGTTTGAGTCCAGCAGAGACAGCTGGGAAGAAGGTCTGCAATGTTATTCTAAATAATCAGCCATCAGTTCTACTTAGCATAGCTCTACTCTGACACACTTAGGATTGTCAGGAGTATGAATTGGTTTGGCACGCCAGCTATGATACAAAAGTGATTGAGCATTTTATTTTATTTTCTTAAAATAATTATTCCTAGGTGTTATAAGTGAAGATGTTTAGATTTACTGAAGTTGGTTAACCCAGGAATTGTGCATTTCCTTTTTCAATTCCACAAAGGCCTCCCAGTGTCTACTACCAGAAACACTTGTAATTTTTTTCTTACCAGATTATTGGCTAGTTTTGTGATTTTCTTTGCTTAATGGAATGTACTTTGTTACATTTCTGAACCTCAGCCACCTTTCTGCTGGTTCTCTGACTCAAATAGAGAGGTTTACCATAAGAACACAGGGATATGAGAGACAAGGTGGACAAGACAGATACGTCGAGGATACCAAGAGGCCTGAATGGTGATAGATCAGACATCCAGAGTCAAGTTGCTCTCTTCCTGCAGTCGATCAGAGGTAGATGAGGACCCCAGGGCCACAAGGGAGCACAGCCAAAGCCAGAATTGTCCAGCAAATCCCAGCCTAGTTTCTCAATGGACAGAATTGTGAGGTAAATAAAAGGCTATTGTTTTAACCCCGTAAGTTGCTAAATTTTGACATATACAGCAAGTTTTATTGAAATTTCTTAATTTTTATTTCTCTTTTCAAAGGACCAATTTTTGCATTCTTTCTTTTGAAATATTTTCTATTTATAATTCTTTCTGCTATGAATTTTATTATTTGTTTCCCTTTTCCTACTTTGAGCTCATTTTACTTAGATTTGTCTAACTTACATTGGAGACTTGACAGTTTGATTTAGACATTTATTCTTTTCTAGATAATTCCCTTTGACAACAACTTGAGGGCATCACACAGAATCTGCTATTTTTCAACTTCATTCCTTCTAAAATACTTGCTTTCTTCTTTCCAGCGAAGCTTGAACATGATACTGGGATGCAAGGAAAGTAAAAGGAAATAGAGGAAAGGACTAGGAGGCAAAGGACTTTTATGGATGTCTAAATAAATGCATGCACATATGTAAATATATTTATATATAAAGAAAGGAAAATAGATTATGTACTTATATTTATGTGTTAAGTATTAAGGTAGCAGATGGTCTTTGGGCCTCAACTCAAGTACTCCCTCAACACAAGAACACTTCCTTCTAATAATCAGCCAGTCGGTGATCCTCACCTTTCCAACACCATTGCTGAAGACAAATTGCATGCATAAGCAAATGTAGTAAAGAAAGCTGATGGTGCCTGGCCATTAAAAGATATAGCATCTGTTGCCTTACAGGCTTGAAGATAAATAAGCAGCCCTCTTGCTGAGAAGTGACAGAACCCACATGGAAGAAGCACACCAGCCTGTGCAATCATGAGATATCAATGGGGTCAGGCTTCAAAAATCCAGAAAAAAATCATATTAATGAGAATGAGGGGATTGTGAAATGAAGACCCAAGCCCATCTATAGACAATTGGACCCTTACAAAAGGGTCACAAGGAAGAGAGAAGCAAGTCAGGGTGCAGTATAGCACCATTGAAACATACAACTCTCCTCTAGTTCTTTAATGCTTCCTCCTCCCCACTATCATGACCTTAAGTCTACCTTAGAAGTATGACTAGACCAGAACATGTACACTCATACTGATAAGAACTGAAAACACAGGAAATCCAGGAGAGATAAACCCCACAGGTCCAATAATTAGAACAGAGATACCAGGAAGGTAAGGGGAAGGTTGGGGGAGAAAGGGAAAATCAATCACAATGATTTACATATAATCACCCCCCAGGAGGACGAACAACAGAAAAAGTGGATGAAGGGAGAAAGTGGATGATGTAAGCTATGAAAATAATGAATGATAATTTATAATTTGTCAAAGGTTCATGAAGGAGAGTGGGGAGAGAGTGAAAATGAGGAACTGATATCAAGGGCTCAAGTTGAAAGAAAATACTTTGAAAATGATGATGGCATCATATATACAAATGTGCTCGACACAATGGATGTATATATGGATTGTGATAAGAGCTGTAAGAACTCTAAATAAAATGATTTAATTTTTTAAAAAGCAATTTTAAACAGATGCAGAAATTGTTATTTGGGAGTAGTATGCTGCATGGTATATCCAATGATAAGAAAATCATGAGGGATTGAGACATAATCCCATTAATTATGAAGTCATAAAACACTTGCTAGTAGTAATTTGAAATTCATGGGGAAAAATATGGTTGAAGAAATGTTAGCCTTGACCGTGGTGATTACCAGTGTATTAAAAGTGTCACCTGACATAGAATAGGACCTTAGGTGAAAGAGTTAAAGAAAGAATATAAAGCTCTTCAGGGGTGGAGGTGGAGGGAAATAAAGAAAAAAACAAACCATATTCAAATAGAATTTAGTAGCAATAGATAAGAGTCAAAACTTTCCAAATTGGAAAAGACATGGTTTAGTTCGAGTTTTTACAATCTGTAAAATATTCTTAGATTAACAGAGACGAGGGACAAACTTCAAGAGTAAGATTCTAAGATCTTTTATGAAGACCTGTGGATGAATCAAGATGATGCTATCAAGACCCGTTGGCTAGTGAAATTGCACTAGGGATTTCAAGGACTTTGCCATCTAGAAGCTTTAGATGCAGTCATTTGGATCTGATCTAGAGACAAGGATTTCTCAAACTGAATAATGGGTTGGGCCTTTTTTGAATGATATGACCTCAAATCAAAGGCTTAGAGTACATTACATTGTAAAGCATGTTCTATAGGCAGGAATAACACTATATTGGACTTTTTTTTCTGACCTCCAACTTTAGAGGAACAAAAGCAGACCATTGAATGGAGTTCCTATTTTCTAATGTTCTCATGGACAATGAATGCTCATCTCTATTGTTTCTCTAGTTCTTCTACAATAGTTTTGCTTCTATTCCTCTTCAAGTCTTACATTTGTAAGATAAAATAATATTCTAACAATGATTTACTTTGATAGGACACAAACAAAAGAGAAACATGTTTAGTGCTTATGGCATGACAGCTGTTTTCTGAGTTGTAGTAAATTAATATGACCTTTCTATATGTGATTTAATCCTATGCCTGTAACTGTAGTCCCATTTGGAGGGCATTTACTATCATAATGGAGAGAAATAGGATGGGATTAAGACCTGAACTTAGAGGGTATGTACAAAGTCACATTTTTTATTTCTTTGAGGACATCTTTGACTCTGCTTTCGTAGAGGGATGGCATAAGACACAATCATTTGTCTTCTTTGGATGAAGTATACTAGAGTCTATTCAGAGGCCACAGTACAGTTCTAATACACATCAGCTCATCTGAAAAGCCATACTTTTATTTTCTGACTGAGCTTTTATGAAGGCAAGAAGACCTCCTATGACTTTTGGACATTTTTACCTTCAGAATCTGGAGCCTGAATTTGCTCACCTCTGCCTGATCATCAATTCTGGGGATTGAATAGCACCCTATCACCCCCTGAGACATTTGCTCAAAGTTTCATCAATTTCTGTGGGATGCTGCAGTGAATTGCAGAAGCCAGGGACATGAAAGAAGAAACTGAAGGTGGAGTGTGAAATGGAACAGCATAGGGTCTTGGAAGAGGTAGGGCCTAACTCTTAGGCAATTGGGACATTGTTATTTTTCAGATCCTTGGGACTAGTGTGATATATTAATCCTTTAAAAAGAAAGTGTAATCACATCACCCATCTGTCAGTTTGTCATACTGCAGCAGCTTATATATTATGCTAGCGTTGGAAACTATGCCACTGGCATTTCAAATGTCAACAGATCACCCATGCTATCGAGGTTTCAATAGAGCTTCCAGAATAAGGCAAAGATGGCCTGTTGATATGCTTTTGTGAAATTAGCTAATGGCAGCCTCATAGTTACAAGGTAAGAACAATTTTCCTCTTGTTTGCTTTTAGCACACTGTCAGGAGGGATTAATCACTGAATGAGGCCATCATGTTCGCTAAATTAGAAGGCCACAGTTTGCCAAGAAAGCCTTGGTGCGGTAGATCAGCACCATAGCCACAAGAAGAATGCTGATGATGGAGAGGGTGATGCAGGAGTAGGAGGTGTTTTGAACCACAGAGATTGAATCACAACCGATAGGCCGTCAGTGATTTATTGATCAGAAAGCACACAAAAATCAGAAGGTATTTAATTTTTGATGTTCAAAGCAATCCTTGGGGATGACCAAAGTAGAAATGTTAATGCTGATTGGAGTTAATTGGCAGGCACAAGGAACACTGAGGAATTTCTGATACCATATTTAATTAATAAAAATTTTGGTGAAACGATTGACTTGTTTTTACCCTAAAGTGTTTTGCAAAACCCTGAAGACTTGGGCAGGCCAGATTTTGGTAGTTGTTATATGTTGTTATTAATCTTTTCCTATTTGACATATTGGTCTTTTGAAAGTTGTTGGATGAACCTGTCTTAGCCTATCTGCAAATTTCTACAGAGAAGAACCACCACTTACTTGCCTGTTAGTTTGGCACAATTTAGTGACTTGTGTGTGGCTGTGATGCTGGAAGCTATGTCCCTGGTGGTATTTTAAATGCCACCAGGTTTTCAGCAGAACTTCCAGACGAGGAAAAGACTGTAAGAACAGAATAACTGCCCCCTACAAAGCATGAAAACATAGTTGAGTATCGAAGGCCTTACAAATAGAAACAGAACATTATCAGAGAGCATGCCAGAGGATGAACTCCTTGGCTTGGAAGTCACTTGAAATGTATGTGACTTAAGAAGAGTTGCTTTTTCAAAGTACAGATAGTTGTGTGAACGGAACAAGGGAGTATTGCATTCAAGAAAGATGTGCATACAGATTGTATTGTATCACCATACTTATTCAATCTGTGTACTGGCGTAAATAATCAGAGCAGTTGGATTAGATGAAGAAGACTGTGGCATCGGAATCATTAACCACCTGGTATATGAAAGATAAGTACAATCTTGCTTGAGGAAAGTGAGGAGGACTTGAAGGACTTGCTGATCAAGATTAAAGATTGCAGCATTCAGTATGGATTACAACCCAATCTACAGAAGATCAAAGTCCTCATAATTGCACCAATAGGCGTGGTGAACGGAGAAAAGATTGAAGTTGTCAAGGTATTTGTCTTGTATCCAAAATCACTACTCCTGGAAGCAGCAGTCATGACACCAAAAGACATGTTACATTAGATAAATCTGCTGCATAAGAACTTTTTAGAGTATTGAAAAGCAAGATTGTAAAGTGCTCCTAAGTAAGTCATGGTATTTTCCCTTATATGCATGTGAATGTCATAGATCTAATAAGGGATGCCAAAGAAGAGTTGCATTTGAATTGTAGTACTGGCCAAGAATGCTGAAAATACTATACTGCCCAAAGTATGAGCAAGTGTGTCTTAGATGAAGTACAGCCAGTGTACTCCTTAGTGGCAAGAATGGCAAGACTTCGTGTTACATACATTGGACATGTTTTTTGTTTGTTTTTTTGTTTTTGTTTTCTGTGGAATCACTGCCCTCGTGGGAGTAGGAAGCCCAGACTTGCTCCTGGAGAGCTGCTGCTGGATTTGAACCATCAGCCCTGTGGGCCAAAGTCCCGCACTCAACCACCATGCCATGGGGGCTCAGCCTGGACAAGTTGTTAGGAGAGGCCAGTCCCTGCACATTGTACTTGGTGAAGTAGAGAGGCATCCAAAAAGTGGAAGACTTTCAAGGAGATGGATTGACAGAGTGGCTGCAACAATGGGCTCAAGTAAAAGAAGAATTGTAAGGAGGGCACGGGACCATGCAACGCTTCCTTCTGTTGTTCATAGGGTGGCTATGGGTAGAGTCTACTGACTCAATGTCAATTAGCAACAACCACAAGGAGAAGAAAGAGAGTTTTTAGGATGGAAGAATATCAGGAGGCGATTGGCAATTCCTTCCAGAGCCTCAGGCACTCCTCCTCAAGTTATAGTTGTGATAGCTGGTTGATGAGTTAGGGTGAGAAACTCATCTTTTCTAGGTCATATGCTGCGGTCATTATTTAATCTGTTGTCAATTTGAGAGGCTTAAGAGTGAAGGGGTGGGGTCTAGCTGGTCAATCAGGTCACAGTTTAATGACCTCATTTGGAAGTGTGAGGGTGATAAATAGCTCTCTGGAGGCAGGACACAGGATGGAAGCTCACTCCCTGGGTGACATTGCAACTGACAAGACACATGGAGCTATGCTAGTGTCCTGACCAGGGGGGAGCCACTTAGAGACCCCTACCACCACTGAGATGCTTATATGGCCAAGAGATCCTTAAGAATTTCCCCCTACTAGACTGTGCTCTTCTTATATTTGGCGTCATTGCACATATTTGGTGAGTCTAGAGAGGAATTTATAGATGGTATCAGACACTATAGACTTAATATGGACTGGGCTGGGATGTTTCTAAATATTTAATTGCTCTTGTATATGAAGCTCTTTCTTATACACATAAGAATATCTATGTGTTTGTTTCTCTAGTTCACAGAGACTAGCACGCATAACCTCACTCCTTGTTTCTCACCATCCTCCTACCAGAGAAGGGGCAAGCTGCTGTACTTTTCCATCCTGGGGCAATGATGTTAAGGTCTATAATTATCCTGCTTTGCAATCATGTTTCCTCCTGTGGGTCTAATACAAAGGCAGAGAATGTGAAGTTCTTTTCATCTGTGCACATTAAACCATGCATTCCAGTAATGCACTGGACATTTTGACTTTTACTTATGGACTTGTTTATATTTCAATTGGACCAAATTCAGTAAGAAAGTGTTCTTCACTGGGATGCTCAGCCCTCAGGCAGGGCCGTTAGGATTCACGTTACATATAGAAATCTTTTCTTGAACCTAGCAAGACCTTTTTTTTTACTGATTCTGATCCTGCTATCAAATATCTTTCTTTAGCTTACCTTGATTTTTTGTTCTGTTTTTAACTTCCACTTGTTAGTTGAATGAAGGTGTACAGAGAAGATTATTAGTTTTGCACACAACAGTTTCTACAGATTTTTATTGATCGCATTACTGCAATACCCACAAGGGATTACCCTGCATCTCTGTTTACTAGCTCCACTTCTTCTTTTTTAACTTTTCTGAACTTTGTCTTTGAACCATTCCTGGCCCTTATCTCAAATAGCTGATGATCCTAAATTATGAATGCTTCACAGGTGCTGTTGTTCCACTTACAGACCTGTCATTCATTGTCTGATCGAAAATTAAGCCACATGGGTGAGTGCAGTGCCAGACATGAAGAATGACAAAGCCATACTTTTGGTGGGCCCATACATTTCTATCTGACCAGAATGCCAGGTCTTTTATATGATTTTGAATTTTGTTCCATTTCTTTCTCCTATTCTACCCAGAACCTTCTAATATTATGCCTTTCAGATTATGGATGGTGGAAATAGCTCACCATCCAGTTCTTTTTGTCTCGGGTTGTAGAGACTAGTGTCCAGGCAACCCATTGGATTCATTGTGTCTATGTACTTTTTTATTTTCATCACTCATTATCCTCTGAATAGGGAGGCTAGTCATTGAAGTTGAGAGGGCTGATCATGATGAACATTTAATACTACAATTGGTAGTCACCAACGTAATATGTAAAAAATTGTCTTTGGGGGTCAAGTTGTGCCAATTGAATTTGGATTCCCCTGAAAATATCTTATTTTATTGGAAGTTTTGGAAAAAGAAATCAAATGTATAAATATCAATATTCTAGATAATAATGAGCTGAAAAGGGACCAATATTGACCAATTTGAATCAGAAAACAATATGGTTTACTCTGCTAGGAATGATAAATTCAAAAGAAGTGGCTTCCATATTCATCATTAAAAAAAAGAATCCAATCACTTCTGGGCCTTTAGGCTAAGACCAAGTGTTGTATCTGTTCCTGACAATTTAGTATCTGATACATAACCTACTCAACAACAATATATTAAATGGATTTTTGGAGCAGGAGGATAGAATGGGAGCTTTTACCATCCACTCCATACAATCAACTTATGCTGAAGTACCTCTAGGAGCAATGCACTTGTGGGAGGAAATGTGCCATCTAGGATAAAGTCAGACCCTCTGGTCACTTCTGCTCACCCGTGGTTTTCAAAGTCTTTTTTTCTTGCAGGAGTCTCTCTTGATGTGTTCTGTGTTTTACTTCCTCACCTCAAATAGTCATCTCAGATAATTAGCCTTTTATCACTGAATTATTAAATCCAGCATATTAAATAGATATGTAGATATATTGATATATAGATGATAGATAGAAAAACACTTCAAGATCCATTTTGAAAACAATGCTACATGTGATAGGGTAATATCTATAGATCTATAAGGAAGTTAATGAAATTATTATTTAAGTTTCCAAATTAACCACTGTTGTTTATATACCAATGAAAGTCATTGTTACCCGCCATCGAGTGGGTTCTAACCCATAGAGATCGAATGTGCAAGTGAATCAAACACCTCCCTACTGTGTTAGCCTGGGTACACTAGAGAAAAAAATTCATAAGCACACATACATGTGTATGTATGTATATACATATACATATATATTTAAGAGTTTTATATAAAGGGTAATTGTACACTAAGAAAACACCCCAGGTCAGTCCAGATCAAGTCTGTATGTCCGATATTAGCCCATATATCTGAGAGCTGTTTACAAATCCTTCAGACTCACGAAGCACATGCAATCATGCCAAATGCAGGATGCTCACAAGCCAGTAGTTAGAAAGTCTTTGGATCCAGTGGTGTTGTAAGCATCTCAGCACTGGCAGGAGTCTCCACGTGGCTTCTCTAGGTCCAGGTTTCTGGCCACGTCAGGGGAGGTTCTTGTGGCTTCTCCTCGGGCATGTCTAGCATAGAGCCAGCCTTGGCAGTTGAGTGTCTCCAAGGGAATGAACAAGCAAGTCTCCAAGCCAGGGAACCAAGAGAAAAAGTGTCTCTCCTGAAGGGGAATTACCATATTTCCCAGAATTCTCAGGAGAAGGCCAGACCCACACAGAGGTCTCATTGACTATCTCCAGATTGACAGGCTAGACTTTACCCCTACACCCTCAATCCTCAAATCGACACCAGATTAGGTGACTCCCACACCTATCTTGTGCCATCCTTACAAGAGTTCTCATGCTGGGTCCATTGTTGTAGCCACAGTGTCCATCTATGCCTTCACAGCCTTCCTCTATTTCACTGACCCCCTACCAAATCTAACCTTGTTCTCCAGGGATTGGTCTCTCCTGACAATATGCTCAAAATATGTACACTAGTGTGTACACAACCTTGCCTCTAAATATTATTGTGGCCATAGTTGTTCCAAGATAGATGTTTGTCTTTTCAGCAGTTCATCTCTCCTTCAATAGTCTTCATAAGTACCACAATTGAAATGTATCAATTATTCTTCTGTCTTCTTTATCCAATGTCCAAATTTTACATGCACAAGAGACAACTGAAAATAGTTTATCTCGGGTCAGGTGCACTTTAGTCCTCAACATAGCATCCTTGCTTCTCAGCACTCTAAAGAGGTCTTGTTCATCAGATTTGTCTAATGTATAACATCTTTTGATTTCCGGATAGCTACTTCCATGAGAATTTATTGTTGATACAAGCAAGTCAAAGCATCCTTGACCACTTGAAATTTTTCTCCATTTATCATATATTACTTATTGACCCACGTGTGAAGATTTTTATAATCTTCACTATAAATTGTAATACATACTGAAAGCTAGAATCCTTGATGTTCTTCAGCAAGTGCTTCAAGACTTCTTCACTTTTAGCAACTAAGGTTTGTGTCATCTCCATATCAAAGGTTGGGAATAAGCCTTCCTCCAATCCTGATGCTACATTCTTCTTTGTATGATACAGCTTTTCACTGAGTACTGATTGAGTAATTATGATGAGAGAACAAAACCCAAATGCAAACCTTTTTTTTTATTTTAAAGAATGAAGTATTCCCTTGTTTTATTCAAAAACTTTCTCTTGATCCATGTGCAGGTTTTTTCATAGGCAAAATTAAATATTTTGAGGTTCCTATTTTCCTCAAGGCTTATCAGAGTTAGTTATGATCCATAAGTCAAATGCTGTGGCATAGTCAATAAAACACAAGTAGACATATTTCTTATATTCTCTGCTTTCAGCCAAGATAATATGACATCAGCAGTGATATCCCTTGTTCTGTGCCCACCTATGAATGCAGCATGAAGCTCTGGCAGCACCCTGTCAATGTACTGCTCCAACTGCTGTTAGAAGATCTTCAGAAAATATATAGTGATATGTCATATCAGTGGTATTGTTCTAAAGTTTAAGCATTCTGTTGGGCCATCTTTCTTTGAAATAAATACAAATATGGATCTCTTCCTGTCAGTTGGCCAAGTCGCTGCCTTCCAAATTTCCTGGCATAGAGAACTCAGGGTCTCCAGTGCTTCATGTATTGTCGAATATTTCATTTGGTTTTCCATCAACTCCTGGAGGTGTGTTTTTGACTAATGCTTTCGGTGAAGCTTGAGTTCTTTCAGTTTATGATATGCTGAACACTAATAAAACTAGTGATAAAATGATTGAAGAATTTTGTTAACTTCTTTAGTATGAAATTAATCAAACATGCAACCAAGATGTATTGATCATTGCTGATGATTGAAATTCAAAAGTTGGAAACAGAGAAATCAATAATTACAAAACATGGAATTGGTGGAAGAAATGAAGCTGAAGGTCACAAAGTGTAATTGTGTAAGACCAGTGTTTTGTTCATTGCAAATGTCTTTTCAACAGCAGAAATAGAGACCATACAAGTAGAAACACACTAGATTGACTACATGGGATAACATTGACTACATCTGTTAGAAAAGAGGATGCAGAAAATGTCCTCAGTCATGAGAAAGTGAGTGGATGACAATGAAACACGCCATCAATTCAGGGTAATATGGAAGAAAGTTAAAACTCCCTAAGAGAAGAAAATAAGACCTGGAATGTCTTGTCCCTGATTTGGAGGGAATATTTCAAGAATATATATTTTAAAGCCTTTCCTTTTGTTATCTCCCAATCCGGCTTTCTTTTCCCTCCCCCTTTCATCTGATATCCCCACAGCCTTCAAATTCTCCTTCTTTTGTTGGATGAAAGCCAGTTTTCTTTTGATAATCATGGCTGTGTAATAGGTTTTGAAATCAGAACTTGAGAAAGTACTTTAGTTTTGCTTTTTATTGCTTTTCATGGGTGTCTTGCATTTCCATATAAAACAAGTGATTAGTTCTCCATTTATTTGAGGAATTGTGATAGGATTTGGATGGAATTTTATATTTATGGATTTTTGTGGGGTAGATATGAGTCACACCCAGTTCAATGGCAATGAGTTTGTTTTTTATTTATATCTCAGGAACAAATTTTAAACCTGAACCCTATTACATATCATTGAGTCAGTTCTTACCAAAATTGACCTGGGCAGTTACATAATATCTTTTTAGATTTTAAAGGGTGGAGTTTAGCCTGTCAGGCAGCTTGCAGCTTGATGACCTCATGTTGGGGCATAAAGAAGATAAATAGCTCACTGGAAACCAGATACACACTCTGCTTTGTCTTCCTGTTGACAAGTCACATGGATGATGCTGAAGCAGCCAGAGCCTTGGAGCTGGAGAAGGCATGTGGAGACTCACACCAGTGCAGAGAGACTTCCACTGCCACTGGACCAAAATATTTTTCACCACAGAAAATTCCACAGTGGTTCTAAAAAGAGACTCTGAAACTTGCTGTTGAGCACAGAATAGCTATAGTGAATGTAAGGAACGATGAAGCCAAAGACTTGAAGAGACAATGTCAGTGAGTAGCTCAAGAAGACAAAAGTGAAACCTTATAAAGAAATGTGTAAAGACCCAGTGTGAGAAAATACAAAGGAAGAGTATGCTCAGCATAGCTCAAGCTGAAAATATGAAGAAAACTTCCAGTCCTGCGATGCACCCTGGAAGATTTTTATGGACAAAGTATTAAAGGTTGAAGGCAGTATCAAAAGAAGATGGAAGGAATACACCGTCACTGTACCAAAAGAAATTTGTCAATATTCAGACATTTCAAAAGGTCACACATTATCAAGATCAACAACTGAAAGAAGGAGTTCAAGCTACACTACAAAGACTGGCAAAAAACTCTCTCTTGTCAAGTCAGTTCTGATTCACGCAGCCCTATAGGACAGAGTTGAAATAACCCATTGAATTTCGACATGGCTAAATTTTTACAAAGGCCGGCAGCACATCTTTTTCTTACTGAGCTTCTGGTAGGTTTGAATTTCTGACTTGCACTTAGCAGCCCCTCTCATAACTTCTTAGATCACCAGGGTACCATATTGAAAAACAAGGGACCAAGAATTCATGGAATACTAATTGAAATGTTTCAAAAATGGGAGGCAACCCTAGCAACACTCACTAGTGAATGCCAAGATATTTAAAAGAAAGTAAGGTGGTCTACTGACTAGAAGGGATTCACATGTGTGCCCATTTACATGAAAGGTGAGCAAATAGAGTGCAGAAACTATCATTGCTGACCTTAAAGTTAGCACAAATTTGTACATCTAAATAAATACCCCTATTGATTGTATAGATCATACAGATAGTCAGGGCCATGAGTAGGCTATGTGTCAGAACAAATGATATCTTGGATATTGATTTGGTTAAGAGGGGGTAACAATGCACATGGAAGCAACAATTAAGAGATCAAAGAGCATTGAATTGGGTAAATTTGCTGCATGAAACTTCTTTAAATTGTTAGAAAATTCAAGAAAATTACTTTGAGAACAAAGGTGGGTCTTCATATTTTCAACTGTCTCATATATGTGTGAAAGTTGGGTACTGAATAAAGAAGACTAAAGAAGAATTGATACATTTGAATTGTGGTGTTGGTGAAGAATCATGAAAGTACCATGGAGCACCAACACAGCAAATAGAATTGTCTTCGAAGAAGTAAAAGCACAATATTTCTTAGAGGCAAGGATGGCAAGACTTGGTTATCACATACTTTGACATGCCACTAGGAGAGATAAGTCTCTAAAACATAACACTGCTTGGTAAAGTTGAGGGTAAGCTAAAACAAGATTAACCTGGATATGATGGATTGATACAATGGCTATAACAATAAGCTCAAGCATAAGAATGAAGACAGCAAGGATGTCACAGGGTCTTCAGTATTTCTTTTTGTTGTACGTCAGACAGCTAGGAGTTGGAGCTGACTTAAAGGCACTTAACAACCACAATCTATCACTTGTCTGTAGTTTTTTGTTTGTTTGTTTGTTTGTTTTTGGGTATCACTGCTCTCCGGTGGTGGGAGTAGGAGACCCAGCCCCACTGCTGGAATTGAATCTCTGTCCCAGTGGGCTGCAGTCCCGCGCACAACCACTACGCCACCGGGGCTCAGCCCTTGTCTGTAGTTTGTAATGCTGTCATAGCTTGTGTTTGCCCTGATGCTGAAAAAATATCACTAGTATTTCAAACACCATTGTGGTCGCCTAAAGTGAAAAGGTTTCAGGAATGTTTGCAGACTAATATCAGAGTGCAAATAAGGAATAGGCTTTCCACTTCAGATGAATTATCCACTAAAAATCCCTATCAACAGCACCAAACAGCCAATGAAACCCTATAGAACAGATAGAGAACACCATCAGGAATAATGCCAGAAGGTGGAAGAAAAAACTGAGAAAGAACTGACTTCTCAAAGGCGAGTCGACTATAATGACTCAGATGGAGTAACACTTGCTGGAGAAAAACCTTTGGGCCTTTAGTTTTCTGATGGGGCAAGACTCAGAACGAAAAGGTGCTGATGCCAAAGACCTAAACATAAAAGTTCAAAGGGGATCTAGAGAAAACAAACTGAAGTATTATAATCAAGTGGACAATAGTGTAGAGTGTGCAAAACAAAAAGGAAGAACATGACCAGGACATCTTAAACTGAAAGAACTCAAGGAAAACGTCAAGCCCTGAGTTGAAAAATTGAAATATTCTATGTGAGAATATTGAATGTTGCAGAAAGCATCAAAAGATGATGGAAAGAATACACAGAATCACTATATACTAAGTAATGTTGACATGCAACCATTTTAAGAGGTAGCATATGAGCAAGAGCCAATGGTGCTAAAGGAAGAAGTTCAAGCTTCACTGAAGGCATTAGTGAAAAATCTGGCTCCAGAAGTTGACAGATTATTAAATGAAATGATTCCACAAATTAATGAAGCACTGGAGGCATTCGTTCTTCTATGCTAAGCAATTTGAAGACTGATAGCTGTCCAACTGACTGAAAGAGATCTATATATGAACCCATTTCAAAGAAAGGTAATCAAACAGAATGCTCAAATTATAACAATGTCACTGATATTATGCCAGTACAATTTTCATGAAGACATTCAGCAAAGGCTACAAGAGAACATTGGCAGACAACTGCAAAAGGTTCACATCAGATTCAGAAGAGGACATGGAGCAATGACTATGACGCCTGATGTCAGATGGGTCTTGGCAGAAAGTAGAGGATACCAGAAAGATGTTTACTTGAGTATATCAAGACATTTGACTTTATGCATCATCACAAACTAAGACTCGCATTGAGAAGAATTGGGATTTTAGAACACTTCATTGTGCTCAGGAGGAACTTGTACATGCAGTTGTTTGAAGAGAATTTTTCATGGTTCAAAATCAAGAAAGTTTTGTGTATCTTACTGTCTTCATTCAATCTGTATCCTGAGAACATAATCAAACAAGCTGGGTTATATGAATAAGATTAGGGCATCAGGATTGGAGAAAGAGTCATTAACAACCTGCTTTATGTAGATGACATAAATTTGCTGGCTAAGAGTGAGGACTTGAGACACTTGATGAAGATCTAGGACAACAACTTTCAGTGTGGATTGCAGCTCAGTGTAAAGAAGATCAACATTTTCATCACTGGACCAATGTTACCAATAGCTCACATTATGATAAGCAGAGAAAAATAATTCCAATTTATAAACTAAAGCAATGATTTAAAAATTGAAGATTGTTACCAACATCTCCATTCTGAAAGTGGTCAAGAATGCAATCAAAGTGCATGGATAATATTCAGTAATTGAAATGCCAATATTTCAAGGTAAGAGGAAGGAACGGTAGTTAGAAAATGTGGTCTTTGGTGATAGAAACAAAGATGATAGTCAAATGATAGAATTTTGCAAGACCAACTATTTGTTCATAGAAAATACTTTTATCAACCACACATATGGTGACTAGGTATTTGGATTCTTGCGATGGAATGAACAGATATCCAATTGATTACACATGTGGGAAAAGACAATTGAAAAGTTCAATAGCATTAGCCAAATCTCATCCAGAGATGACTGTGCTATAGGTCAATTATTGCTGCCATGTTAAGATCAAAGCTGGAGAAAATTAAAATAAGTCCCCAGCAGTAGAAGAATTTGAAGAACCAGATGAATGAAGCAGATGTGGTATCCAAACCCATTAAGAAGCAAATGTTTGCTATAACGTCTACTCACAGTAGATCCAATGATTGAGTTGAATACATTATGTCAGATCAGATCGTGAGGGATTACTAGGCCTGAATTGTCAAACCACTGCAAATCCTGACTCAGTCGAGTAACACCCCAAAAAAACCCCAGTATCATAAAGAGGCTTCTTCTTATCTGTCCCTACCGTGTTTAGAATCAATTTCCTTAGGTCTTCCATGTTAATTTTGTTCAAATACTGGTATTCTTCTTCTCCACTGTAGTTAGTGCCATATTTATGGATTGTGGTCTTTCAAAATTATTTTGCTGTTGAATTAGTTAAATTTCTATTTTCAATTCTTTTTTTTTAAATTTTATTGGGGGCTCTTACAGCTACTACAACATTCAGTACATCATTTGTATCAAGCACATTTGCACACATATTTGCACATACATTTCCCAATATTTTCCACTTGAGCCCTTGATACAAGCTCCTTTAAAAAAAAA
>PVJH01037516.1:0-17880 GCA_004026705.1 Nesogale talazaci | reverse complement strand
AACAGCCCAGTGCGGTCACTGGGGAGGTTTCCACACAGCCAGGAGAGCATCCTCCTTCACCCTGGGGGGCCCAGCCCAAGGGTCTGCAAACACAGAGGATGTCCTGAACCAGCAGCTCCATGCAAACCCTGCGCTGGGCATTCAAGGGTACATGCAGCTGTTCTTTCTCCTCATGTGTCCTCTAGGCTTAATGAAAACAGGCCATTAGGTCCCAGCCCATCGTATCTGCTGCGTCTTGCCTCCCTGGGACCTGAGTGCTGACACTGGCTCCAGACTGCACTGCAGAGGACAGGATGTCCAGGGCGAGGGGAACGGCAGGCGCTAATTTTCATTGCCACCCTTCCATCTCACTGAACGAGGTCGATGAGGGAGAATTTCAAGCTGATGTTAAAGTACACGTGTTTGGGCACTTTTTAATAAATGCCAACATCCCCACCCCTGTAAGCTGCCTGTCCCTTCCATGGCGAGCCGTAGGTCTCTGCTTGGAAATCTCTCCTGCACTCAGAGGCTCTGTCCACTTCCCTCAGGTGCTTCTCTGAGAGGCAGCCCCCGAGGGACACATATCGAAGGGCTGAGCTGCTAACTTGGAGGCCGGGGACTGAACCCACTCACCAGCTCTGCTGAAGAAGGGCCTGGCAGAGGGCCTCAGCTGGGATCGGAGTCAAAGACAGGCAGTTCTCGCTGCCACATGGCGTCACAGTGAGTCCAAATCCACCAACGGGCACCAGAGCAGCTGGGACACCTCGGCAATGTTTCACCCAGCTTCGAAATCTTTTACTGAGCCCTCTGCTGCCCAAAACGGACTTCCCGATCAGAATCAAGGGCTTGGACAAGGCTTCATGTCCATGGCTTCCCATCATATTCCATCAGCGCTCCTCCCCGCGGTTCTGACACCTGTCTATCTGCATCTCCACAGGGCTCGCAGCCACATCGTCTCCCTGGGATCCTGGTTTCATAGTCTTCCTCACCTAGTTCCTTCTCCAGGGGCCACATGTCTACAGCCCCACAGTCTCCAAGCTCCCTTTCCAGCGACCCCTCTGCTGGGACCCCCACCCAGCCTTTTCCATGCCGCTATCAAGTCTCCCTTTATTTTTGGTTCCAGTGGGAGCTTTCCCGTGACTCTCGGGGGGAACTCTGGGGCTTTCTCTGCTGCCTAACAGCCACTGTCATCTGGTCGATTGCAACACTCAGAGACCCTATGTGTGACAGTTGCTTCACAGGGTTTTCTCGACCCTCCTCTGGACGGAAGAAGGTTGCCAGGTCTTTCTTCTGTGATGCTTCTGGATGGTTTGGTGGCTGATCGAACACTGCGTTTACGCTACCCAGGCCCCTTTGTGGAAGGACCACACTCACTTACTGCCATCAAGCTAGTTCCGACCCACACCAACCCTAGAGGACGAGGTGGATCTGCCCTGTGAGTTTCCAATAGTGTAACTCTTCACCAGAGTTGAAAGTCCCATTTTCCCCTGTAGAGCAGCTGATGGTTTTGAACTGCTGATCGTGCAGTTAGCAGACCACTGCATAATTAACCATGGCACTACCAGAACTCATATGTGGCACGGTGGTAGCACATGATGCCTAGAGTCAATTGTCAAAATTTATTCCAACTCTTCTTGTCCCTGCAGAGGGTTTCTAAGGTGACAAATCTTGAAGGAAGCAGACAGCCTCATCCTTCTTGGGTGGAGCAACGGGTGAGTTAGAACTTCTGGCCTTGAGGGCGGCAGCCTCCCATTGCCACCTACTTCCCACTTAGCGACCCCCTTGTTATTGGACCTCTCACACAGACAACAGTGAAAACCTACAGTTTTGTGCCTTAAGCACGTCCCTCAGACAGGTGAGAGGTGAGCCGAGAGCAACGCTGGCTGTGACGGCTGTGGTTATGTGTCAGCCTGGCACGGCCATGCCTCTCAGGAGCTTGGCTGTTATGTCGTGACGTCAGTTGACAGTTACGCAATAACTCCACTCGCTGGTTATGGAACGGTATAATTTAGCGATTATATAACGAGGTGAGAGAAGGATTTCCGGTGGTGCCATGGCTCCATACTGGGCTTCTAATCTCAGCATCGGTGGTTCTTAACCACCATCTTCTCTGAAGGAGAAAGAGCAGTCTTCCAGTCTGAAAAAGATTTGCAGTCTCGACTTAAGGTCACTGTCAGTGTGAACCAACTCTGTGGCCTTGGTTTGACAATGATGTCATCAGTCCCCACTTGGTGATCTGATGTAGTCATCTTCCTTTTTTTTTTTTGGTCTCGTGTTTCTTTCTCCAGCACCTGGTCCCTGGAACCTAATGAGGTTGCTAAGGGGGGAGTGTGTGCCTGTGTGTGTGAGACAGGAGACAATACATCTCATTCTAAAGAGAACCCGTGTCTTGCAATGGCCTACAATTCAGACAGGCAGAGCAGGGACGTTCTGAATCCTGAAATGACGATAGGGTTGGGTATGGGAAACATTGTGCCACGTGAACTAAGCCAGCCTCCAAAGAATGAGTGCCGGGGGCTCTCGCGTCTAGGAAATCTCTCTCACTCTCTGCTGGCTGGGCCAGTGCTAACACATAGCGGCCCCTTGGGTGGGTTCCCCAGCTAACTGTTAACAGGAATAGAAAACCCAGTCTTTCCCCCGCAGA
The DNA here is from genome assembly GCA_004026705.1 of Nesogale talazaci. Taxonomy (NCBI): domain Eukaryota; kingdom Metazoa; phylum Chordata; class Mammalia; order Afrosoricida; family Tenrecidae; genus Nesogale; species Nesogale talazaci. The sequence goes on along the minus strand of PVJH01037516.1, from coordinate 15,257 downwards.
GCTGCGGGTGGTTTGGAACTGCCGACCAGGTGGAACGCAGCCCCACGTGTAACCGCTGCACCACCAGAGCTCCATATCCAGGAGATATCTAGAAGTGAGTAAAGCATGGAGACCAGGGTTGATTTGTGGCCGACAGGAGAGGGTCACGGGAAGGTGTTGCTTCAGGTCCCCTGAGTTTCTGTTAGGGCAGATGACAAATTTTGGAAACTGATAGTGGTCATGATTGCACAACAGGATGCCCGCAGCAGCTCATGTCCCTGACTGGGACAGGGAATTTAGTTGATGTGGCAAATGTTTTGGTAAGTCCCCTTCATCACCAAAAGGGACCCATGCGCTCTGCAGCCTGGGGCAGCCCCCAGGCTTCTCATGCGGAAAGGATGCAGGAAATGTGAGGGGGCTATGTGGACACAGGAACGGACAGGTAACGACTGCACAAACAGCTGCTAAGGGGTCACCCACTCTTGCTTTCTGGGCCGCCTCCCAAGACTCATAAATAATGTCTCCATACAATGCAATGAACACGTGGCTGAGCAGCTCAGCAAGCCTGAATGATCCCTTAAGAATGAAATTACTAAGTAGAAGCTTAACAGGATAAAGCAACCAAGTACAATCTCATGTGTGTCTATGTAAATAAACAAAAAGATGGGGGAAGCTTATTTCCTTATCACACCCAGGCCACACGAATGTCAAATTTCACTAGATAATACTGTTCTCGTTTACACATCGCCCACAGGAATGGGTGGGTGTTCAATCCTTCCAGGCCGTCAGGTGCCAGGCTCTGACTCACAGCAAGCCAACCGAGCAAGACACCGCCTAGCGCAGGGACACCTTGGCGATTGCTGCTCATGTCAAGTCTGTTGGTGCAGCCACTGTGTCCATCTCTGCTCGATGGTCTTCCTCTTCTTTTTTTCTTTTGGTTTGGCTGACCCTCTGTTTTCCCAAGCAGGAGGTCCTTCTCCAGGGACCGGTACCTCCTGCTAACATGTCCGAAGAACACGAGATGAAGTCTCGCCATCCCTGCTTCTAAGGAGCACTCTGCCTGTTCTTGCTCATAAGAAGTGTCCACGCGCCGGTGGGTCCACAGTCCATGTATGACTCTTCCCCTGCTAGGATGTGCTGATTCGTCACACATCCCCTCCTGCTGCTCACTCATCTGCCAAGGCTCAGGTCACAACCCACTTCCTGCCTTGCATTTTAGGCTCCAAGGCCTCCCTTGTTTGTGATCAGTAGAGTGGACTGATCAGTGGAATGTACTAGAATGTAGATATTTCTAGCTGAGTGGGCCTGGACACACATGCTTCAGCCTCATGACCTGACAAGCCAGGGACGCCATCCTGTCCTTGGTCCCCTCTCCTTCAGTCTTCCACAAGCACCGGAACCTGCTTCTTCCAGAGGCAGGATCACAAAGTGGGAGGAGACGAGTGGTGGCGTCACTTTCTACAAAGCACGGGAGCATGTTGCCGAAAGTCATTTCCCCACCTCCATGCAAGGAGCGTGTCTTTTTTCGGAATTTTTTGGGGTCTAGGCCAGTGTCATTGAGCAGACTAGGGCTCACGGGGACCCCATGCACATCAGAAGAGCACTGTCTCTCAGAGAGTTCAAACAGACACACCACCATTGAATCAGTTCTGCTTCAGAGTGACGGTACGGGTCAGGGTAGAACTTCCCCTATGGCTTTCCGTGACTGTAACTCTTCATGGGAGGAGAAGGTCTCATCTTTCTCTCAGAGAGTGGCTGTTGGCTTCAAACTGCTGACCTTGCTGACCCTCCTGATAGGAAACCCTCCATGGTACCAAAGAGACAGAAAGATGCATCTCTGGCGCTGCACGCTGGCCTTGGAGTTGGAGAACAAGGGGCTGTTTCTCATCCCCAGATGCCGCTTGAGCGCTTGTTCCCAAGTAGACCCGGAGCACCTCACTGAGCAATCTGCTGCCTCTAACGCCACTTCCCGGCACCCGGAGCCTCGGGTGGCTTATCTGTCATCGTCCTCAGCACTCCTTTGGGTAGACGCTATTATTGGAAACCATTCCACATTCGAGCTCAGCAGGAGGCAAGTTCACGGTGTAACAGCATCTCACCCATAGAGCAGACTGTATCCTAGGAGTAACTTAACGGGATGACCAGAGGGGCAACGCTCACAGACAATGACCCCATGGGTACCCCGGGAGACCTGTGCCCCATGGTGCTTATGGGAGACTGCCTGGCCTTTCTTCCATGCCCTGGTTCTCCTGACGCAGCTGCTCAGCAAACATCTGGCTCTGTGATTGGAACCTGGAAGAAAGGAGGCGGCTCCCATCGTGAATGCAGCCTAGGTGAGGTGTAGCTGTTCTCCTGGGCCACAGAGCTGTGCACACACACACACACACACACACACACAACTTTAGAAGGCAGTGGGGAGGCTTCTTCTCGACGCCCTGATGGCCTAGTGGGGTACAAGTTGGGATGCTACCTGCAAGGTCAGCGGTTTGAAACCAGCAGCAGCTCCTAGGGAGAGAGATGAGGCTTTCTATTCCCGTGAAGATGTTAGCTCCTCTGGAGCCCACAGGGGGCAGTCCTACCCTGCCCGGGAGGGTCGCTGTGAGTTGGCGGCATCGAGTTTGGTGTCTGCTGTTGCCTCCCTCGGTCTCCCAAAGAAGCCTCCAAGCAAGAACACAGATAAGCTGTAGAAAGTTTGGACCTGTGACCTTTCACACCCGTGCAGATGTCACAGTGGGGGTCTGTCTCCATGGACAAGACAAGCAGGCATTTAAACACAGAGGGTCCTAAGTCAGCAGTCCTTCTGCACAGGAGCAACTCTTAGAAACTCAAGGGAGATGCCAAGACAGGCTAGGAGTCCCTCCTGGCAGGTATCAGCTATCCCCAGGCTCACCCTGCTTGGGGACGGACTCGCGGCTCAGCACAGCCGGAATCCTCTGAGCAGGGAGCCCTGGTGGTGTGGTTGTGGCAGTCATGTGCTTATGTTAATTTTATGATTGAAATGTAGGGGTGGGGTCTAGCCTGTTAATCTGGAGATAGCCATTGAGTCGCCAATGAGGCCTCTATGTGGGCATGGCTTTCTCCTGAGACTTCTGGGAAATCTCGTGATATTTCCCTCCTAGAGATGAGACGCTATCTCCCCAGTTGTTGGGAGTCAGTCTCAGAGACGATGAATGATGGACAAGACAAGATGGCAGCGTCCGAGAAGCTGGAGGAGTCGGCGGAGAGACCACCAGGCTTTGTCCTGATGCAGCCAGACCCCTGAAGCCGGGGCGGCCACATGGAGACCTCTGTCAGTGATGAGTTGCTTCTGCTGTTGATGGACCCTGAGGCCTGGAAATGAGGAGCCATGGGGAGACCCCTGCCAGTGCTGGGATTCTGCACTCACTGACCTGTGACTTCATGAGTTGGAAGGAGACTTTCTTTATATACTGATTTTGGGCCTATGGGTTAATATCAAACTTATGACTTTGGACTGGGCTCAATGTCCTGTTTCTCTTGTATATAAACCTTTTCCCTATATCTATATGTGTGTCTTTGAATTTGTTCCTCTAGTCTACCCAGACTAACAGTGGTGGTGACATGCCCAGCCACTAACTAAAAGGTTGGTGGCTCAAACCCACACTGTGGCTCTGTGAGAGAAAACCTAAGTGATGTTTCTGTAAAGATGTCAGCCGAGAAAACCCCACAGGCTGTACTTCTCTGTCACACAGGGTTGCCCATGAGTGGTCTGCCCACCAGATCCTTCTGGAAGCCCCTTTCTCTGTGCTTTCCAGAGAAACCAGAGAGTTGGGTGACAACTGTCTTTGACCTTTGTCAAAGTCCCGGGTGACCGAACATCAAGGAAGGGTAGAACGTGAGATATGTTTTTGTGGTTAGGAGTCGTGGTTCTGACCCATCATGGACCCTCAGCGCCGCAGAACAAGGCACGGCCTGGTCCTGCACCACCTCACCGTTCTTTCCTGTGCTGGAGGCCATTGCTGTTGCCACCGCTCAATCCATCTCCTTGAGGACCTTCCTCTTTCACTGCCCCGCAACTAAGGTGCGCCTGGCCCAACCCATCCTACTGTTAACTGCCTCAGAAGCATGTGAAGGGTGGACATTGGATGAGGAAAACCAAGGAAGAGTCAGTGCGTTTGAGTTGTCATGCTAGAGAAGAATATTGAAATCACCCCAGGCTGCTAAAAGCGCAGACAGATCTGTCGTGGAAGAAGCACGGCCAGAGGAGGCAAGGATGGTGAGACTTCGTCTTACACACTCTGGACATGTTGTCAGGAGAGACCAGTCCCCAGAGAAGGACATTATGTTTGGTCATGTGAAACCCAGGCAACTTCATTTCCCACCCATACCTTGAAGATCAAAAGAATATTCTACCAGCAAGCCACCCCAATCCCCCCAACTTCCTACCCACCAGCCTGACAGAGGCACTAAGTGCATTTCTTGGTTCTTCTTGTCCTGCCCGTGGTCTGAAATGATGTCACAATACCAGCACACCGGGGAGCCCCTTGCTCTAATCAGGGGTGCCAAGGCTCTAATCAGTTTCAAAGTCCGCACGGTAGGTTGTCATTGACGCCACTCAAAGGAACTGGTCACTCATGGTCTCCGGAGTTTTGCAACAAATCGTGGGATTAAATTCCTTCGGCACGCCTGTCCACTGCTAATCTTCCTGGGCCCTCAGCCCTTTCAGAGGAAGACTGCACGGTTCCATGGACCTGATTTCTATTTCATTCGGAGAACGGGAAGTGATAGGATTAAAGTTGAGGATTAAAACACTTACTCTCCACTGCATTTTTCCCCTCCCTCGCTCTCCTCCCAAATGGCTTCCTGGTTGTCATGGCGACTGCTCACTGGTCCTTAGGCCTGAATGCTCATCTGGGTGCATTAATAAAATATTTTAAATGAGACTTTGTGGAAAACAATAGGGAGGGTGGTCTAAGTTCAATTACTCTCGGAAGCAGCGATTCGATGTAAAGAAAAGACCTTTCTTTCTCTCTCTCTCTCTTTTCCTGTATTGGCGTCCTGAGGGGGCAGCTTGAATCAAAAGATGGAACAGGGTGTGTCAGAAGGTGTGCAGTGGGAGATGGCGGTTGTGGGGCTGGGCAAATGGAGGCGACTGGAGGACAACAACTCCAGCTTACACCCCAGGGTGTGCAGGGAAATGAAGGGCTGCCAGGGGCTTCCCAAACGCTGCAACACTAGGGTCCACTTTGAAGCCAAAAACATGTCCAGAACTACAGGTCACAGTCCCAACCTGAACCTACCACCAGGGAAAGGAAGCATGCAGAGATTTCCCCATCACCGAGTTAGTCACTTAACCACCCGCCACTGCCATCGAGTCCACTGCGACAGACTCACAGAGACCCTGTCTGGGGTTTGCTGACACTGTCAGTGATGAGGGGACCAAACAGCCTCTGTTTTCTCCAGAGGAGGTCCTGGTGGGTTTGAACTGCTAGCCTGCTGGTGAGAGCCATCCAACCCTTAACCACATTATCGTAGGCCTCGCTGTTTAGCCACCTCATTGCTGGATGTCCATGGGGACAAAAAGCTTCGAGGTAAGGTGGGTGGTGGTGGCTGCAGGCACAGCACTGACCCACAAGGCTGAGGTAGGTATCGAGATGGAAGCGTGACATCCCTGGCAAGGGACCATGGGGGCTGCTGCTTCAAAAACCCTCCATGGAGGTTCCCCTTAGAACAGACTGTCTACATGCCTTTAGAAAGCCAAAGAAAGCAGTGGCGATGGCAGGAAAACAGGGGCAGATGGCAAGAGCTTCTCGGGATGTCCTGCTCTTGAACTCCACTTCCCCAAAGTCTAGCTGCTACCACTGAGTAGGATCCAACTCAGAGCGACCTATAGGGCAGAGTAGCAAGGACCCCAAGAGTCCCAGGAGAAGGACACCTTGCTGGGGAAAGTGGAGGGTCATCAAAAAAGAGGGGGATCCTGGAAGAGATGGAGCACTGGGCTTAAGCATAAGGAATACTCCAAGCATGGTGCAGGACTAGGCCGTGTACCACTCTGTTGGATGTGGGGCCACGATGTCACACCAGACTCAGCAACAACAACCTTGACAGAAGCAGACCACCAGGGCTTTCTCCTACTGAGGGGTGGCTCGGGGGCTTTAACCACTAACCTTGTGGTCAGTAGCTAAATGCTGAACAGCTGACCTACCAGGGCTCTATAAAATGGCAGTACAAGCCACACTATAAACTATGAGTGACTTCTTCACCACCATCTGTCCCCCTTTTCTCCCAAAGTTTCTTGATGCTCAGCTTTTCTGACTTGTCATCGGTGACTTAGAGCTATTCTTTTCTCAGCCTGACACATATCCCACTTTGAGAGCCCACTGGCCAGACCCAAGGATGCCGCTCACTGAGTTATTCTTCCAGTCCATTGTCCCATTATAATGACATTCCCAGGAATGGCACCAGGAAACACAGTGGGACACTCGGCCGCACGTTGGAGGGGTGGCAATGGAGAAGTTGATATAAAGGTACATGGACTATTGAAGGTGACACTATGATCTGTGCTGTAGAACATCCTCTAATTCACAATAAAAGGAATTGATGAATCTACAGTGATGAGCAGAATAAGGGTTCCTGGGAGGAGGGGGGGGACATGGTAGGGGTGGTAAAGGGGAGTTGATATCAAGATGTTCAAGAAGGAAGATACTATTTCAAAACTGATTGTGGAAGCTAATGTACGTGATTGAACTTAGTAATGGTATGATATCTGTATGAATTCCTAATAAAATGGGTTTTTTTTGGGGGGGGGAGGGGGCGATCAAAACATTTCAATCCAACAAACAACCTTCCCAACATATTATTTCTAGACCAGTCATAAATGCTGACCAGTAACACAAGGGGAAACGAGTCATAGAAGCCGTCTTGTCTTTTTGTCAGATGCCTTTAGTCTGCTTAGATTGAATGTTCAGATTCAAGGTTAGCTTTAGTACAACCGAAGGAAATGCGGGCCCATTTGAGGCTGTCCTCACACTTGTTGGCCTGCTTGAGTCCCTTGTGGCTCCTGTGTCAGTCAATCCCTCTCATGGACTGTATCAGGACCTCTGCTTTGAGCTCACCAACCACGATGTCTCTTTCCAGCCATTGGAGCCCAAGTCTCAGCCTCTTCTCTTCTGAAGAGAATTCTGGTTGGAGGCCTCAGGCTCAAAGGGATGTATTCCTTCCTCTGCGGTCCATAATGTATTTACTACTCATCACCAGTTCTTCGGTTCGAATGCATTGTTGTCGTCATATTGCTATGCTAGTGGAAGAGGGAGAATTATCGCATTGCCGTTGTCACCTCGCAAAGTTGTAGAGGGATCTTCTGGGGACACTCCCATACCTGGAAAGACTGGCTGGGGTGGCAGCAGTCCTAGGGACTCCAACAGGCCCATGGGCTCCATCATCTGTTGTTGCGTGCCATTGAGTGGCTCCTGACTTACTGCCCTCCTGTAGGATATAGCACTGCCCTGGAGGGCTTCTAAGGCTGTAATCTTTATCCAAGATGATCATCAGGTCTTTTCCCCCAGGGAGAAGCTAGTGTGGTCCAACCACTGGTTACTGTGCTCAACGAGCGGCTCAATGCTTAACCAAGAGGAGAGCAACTTTTCAAGCAAACCATGGGAGAGCTGAGAACACCCCTGGGCAGAAATGTGGGCAGAAATGGCACATGATGCTCACAAATGGGCGAAACCCCAAAACCAACCTAACTCCCTGCTATGGGGTTGATATAATACCAGTTCATAGCAATACCCTTGTGGGTCTTCAAGACTCTAACCATGGGAGAAGAAAGTCCTGTCTTTCTCCTACGGAGCACCTGGTGGTTTTGAACTCCTGAACATGCCGATCACAGCCTAATGCATAACCACTATGCCATCAGGGATCCTAGACAAATGACAAGCTTCAGGAATTTTTCAAATACCTATGTCCCTTGTGTGCTGCCCTTAAATTTTCTCTTTTGAAAAATCTCTGTGATTCGAAGACTGTCCTAAAGATTCAGAGTCCAAAGCATGTCTGCACACAGGAGTGTGTGTGTGTGTGTGTGAATCCCACAGGAACCTGCTGGTGACAGAAATCGCTCCACAGGTCTCTTGTGTTTCTACATGCTGTTTGAGCCAAAGCACTGGCTGTACTACCTTTTCAAGGATGTTGGGTAGCACTCGCCCATGAAAGATTGAGCAAAAGGCAAGCAGACTTACTATCCATTCTATAAGACCTTCGTTCTCTGAGCTCAGGGCCCTTCTCCTGGATCATAACCATGCCACCTTCAGGGAACTGGGCCTTAGGAAGCTGGTCCAGGAATGTCCTTGGAAACAGAATGAGGGGAACTTCCCATTGTGGTGATTTTTATGTTCTGTCGTTGAGGATTACTGGTCTTGGATGACAACCCATGTGGCATGCTTGTGAGTGGTAACTCTGAGAGAAAATCATAGCTCACTGCTGACTGTGCATGAGGTGTAATGGAAGACTTCTTCCAATAAGGTATAGGGTTGTGTCATCTTCTGTAATGTGGAACACACTGCAAATGGTGCATAGAGTGGGGTCTGGGGAAGTGCCTTCTCCATTAATAGTGTCAAAGGGAAATGAGAAAACCATTTGCTGGGCACTTCCTATTTCTGGGACTTCAGAATCCATTGCCAAGCATGTTCACATGGCTCGCATGCCTGACCTCAAGTGAATCCTGCAAAGACTCAATGGAGGCAGGTTGTTTTAACTTGACCCTGAAACTCTAGAGAAGAAGAGTCATTTTCTTCAGAGTGGGTATCAGAGATTTGCATGCATGCATGCAGAAGCCTTCTTGTTCTCTGACCAGAAACAAGCAGGAATTACCACTAGTGGGACACATCTTTAACAAAAATGGGGACAGCTGGAACTTAATTAGAACAACAAAGCATGTAATTGACCTTGAAAAGCGACATCAAAATAGAAACTACAAAGGAAAAATAAATAGCTTGAGTATACAAAATAAATCTAAAATGAATTTTCTATGGTGAAAGAACCCACATCGTAAATCACATTTTTAAGAAAATGAAAAACTGCTAGGACTTTTAGAGTATCTGGCAAAGAACCCTTACTATCCTTTATGTATATAAGGAGTCACCTCGAATCAATATAAAAGTGCTCTCTGTACAAGAGTGGGAGAAGTTCATCATGAGAGTTCATGAGTGAGAATCACAATGGACGGGTGGCTCTGAATTAGTTAAAATCAAGAGAGACACAAGCACACACAACATAACCAATTGTCATCAAGCTGACTTAGACTCCTGCTGACCCTGCTTCTGAGTGGAATTGGGCTTCGTAGTGTTTTCAATGGACATTAGTTCAAAATAAAAGGAGAAGAAGCAAGATTGCCGGCCTTTCTTCCAAGGTACTTTGGGTGGACTCCAGCCTTCTGGTTAGCAGACGAATCTTAATTGTTTACACCACCCCAGATACCTCAGACGTTGGAGGGACTTTCTAATTGTAATTCTCGGACTTGGGTGGGGATTGGGCACAGTCATTATAGGTAAGGGCTTTTGTAGTTCTGATGGAGCCCGGTAGCTGGCTGGTTACACACTTATCTGCAAACCACCAGGTCAGCAGTTTGAAACCACTAGGGAAGAAGAAGAGGCTTTCAACTCCCATACAGCGTTGCCCTCTTAAAAATGCACAAGGGCAGTTTGACCCTGTCCTCTTAGGTCGCTACGAGGAAATGATCCTTGACAGTGATTTTGATGTGGGGCTTATTTTTCTTCCCAGCTTGTGTTCTGTGGCAGAGCAGCAGAGACCCAGCTCAACAACCCTCTGGGGAAAGATGATGTCTCTCTGTTCCAGTTCAAAGATTCGTTCCACTGAGGCAGTTACCCTCTACAGGCTCTTAAGAGTGAACAGGAAAGTTGGTCTCCTCTGCACCCAGTATAAACAGTGGACACGTCAGATGTCACAGAACACATTTCTGGGGTTTAGAAAGAGGGCTCTGCGCTGGCAACCAGGGAGTGATCTTTCCCCAGAAGGTTCTGTGGAATGCCAAGACTGCAAACAGAGTGTCAAGGCTGAATGGACGGCTTTGCATTAAGCAGGATTAAGGAATTCTGGCTACATCTACAGGCCTCTGGGCTCCTAGGAAAACAGCATACCAGCTCTGGGCATCATACTTGGCTTCCTCCCCACTTCTAAGCTCCCTGCTCAAAAACAAATGAAAGAAAGCAGAGGGGATATATATATATATATATATATATATATATATATATATGTTTTGTTCTTCTGTCCTTTAGAGTCAGGATATATCCTGACTCTAAAGGACAGAAGAACAAAACAAGGCACAGAGTATATAAAGAATCACTCTGAAAGTATTGAATAAAAGGCAAAGTAAGATCCTCCCGCAGTTATGACTATCTCCGCCATCTCTATTTGTGACCGTGGATTGCCTGTCTGCCCTGGAGTTGGTCAAACACTAGTCTCTGATGGAGAGGTTATATGCGATCCAAGCACTTTGTTTCAAGACAAGCAAACTGCCCTCCAGAATGGAGGTGAGCCTCATCCAATCAGCTGAAGACAGGAAGGGCCACAGGGACCTCTCTCTAGGGTATATTTGGCGTCTGGAATTCAAACAAACACCTTGACAGAAGTCTCTTGCTTACAGGCTGGGGACTTGTCAGTTTCCCACAAAAAAAAATAAAATAAAACACACTCACTGCCACCAAGTGGAACTTGTGGTGACCCTATAGTATGGGGTGAAACTGCCCCTTTAGTTTCTGAGACTAAAACTCTTTAGAGGGGTAGAAAGCCTCCTTTTCCACCCTCGGAGCTGGCTGATGGGTTTGAACTTGCTGACTTTGGAGTTAGCTGCCCAATGTATACATCGCTATGCTATCAGTGCTCCTGGCCCCCATAACAGCATGAGCTAGTTCCTTAAAATCAATCATTCAATTGAATAATAACTCTCTCTCTCTCTCTCTCTCTCTCTCTCTCTCTCTCTCTTTCTCTCTCACTCTCGCTCTCTTTCTCTGACTTTAGATCTAGCTAAATATCACTGGCTCCATGTCTCCAAGGAACACTGGCTAAGACCTATCAAAGGGCCTGGGTCACAGATATTAGACTCCCCTTATTGACTGAGCCACATGAAAACCCACACTCGTAGTTCTATCCTGTCCAGTTAGGGTCCCTGTGGGTTGGCATCAACTCGATGGCAGTGAGTGTCAAGTATAGGATGTTCTGCATAAATCCATTTGAAGGACATAAGATGGTAAATCTTAAGAGATGCTAGCAATCCAGTGCATAACCACGGGGCCTCTTTAAAGGATTATAATGTTGAGGATAATTTTCACTGCCTTTAGTTGATTCTGATTCGTGACCCTATAAGATGGACCAAAGCAGCCCCTGTGAGATTCTGAGACTGCGGTTTGCATCTTTCTGGTGGTTTTGAACTGCTGGCTTTGCAATGAGCAGCCAGACAAGTAACTTGGGAGTCAATAATCATAAATCTCATGTCAATTTAAGAAGATCTATTTGGAAAACAAAGGTCTAAGATTAGCCTAAAAATAAAGATTGCCGAGTAGCGCCCACAGCCCCACGTCTCCTGCTCAGGTGGCACTCTGCCTGGGAGACCAGAAGAATGACCCACTCAAACCAGCCACCCCTGTGGGTCTCTGAGACAGTAATTGTTCACAGGAGTAGAAAACCAGTCTTTCTCTCTTGGAGCTGCTGGTGGGTTTGAACTGCCCACCGTTCAGATCACAGTCCGGTGTGTAACCAGTTTCCCTAGGATGGGGCAGATGTTCTCTCGGTGCAAACAGGCAGGCAGAAACTCAGGCTGCCTGGGAGAGGTCATACAAACACACAAACACGGACCACGCGTGTGTTTCTCATGTGGCCGCAGGAGGGTACAAATAATCCGGTACATAATCCGGTCCAAATGTCTCTCATCATCTCACTCTCCATTAATTATTTTTAACTAGCTAAACTCTCTGAGGGGCAGATCAACCAATGGAGTCTTTTGCAGAAGAGAAATCCAATGTATTAAAATGTCAAGGTCCACTTCTCGCTCTTAAAGAACCCTGCACGCACGACACAGGGTCATTCTAGTAGAAACAGTCCACCTTACTGGGGAAGCATCATGTGGCCTAAGGACCCCTGGTAGCATAGTGGTAATGCACTGGGCCGCGATCTGGCAAGCCCACAGTTCAAGACCACCAGCTGCTGCTCGGGAGAAAAACAAAGCTTGACAAGCTACAGTCTCAGAAACTCACAGGGCAGTGCCATCCTGTCCTACAGGGTCTCTGTGAGGAGGATCAGCTCGAAGGCAGTGAGGGGAGCTTTTTGGTTTCTGTTGGCAGAGCCATGAGTTCAGGGTTACTGGTTCATCTCAACTCCTCTCCCTGTCTCAACCTTCCTGCTCATTTCTCTGGTCAAACACAGATACAGTGGGTGGACTAGAGACTTCTCAAAGAAGCCTGGTCCTCCTTCCTCTCTGCTTCCCTTTCCATCTGATGCTGAACTGTTCAAAGCCACCACCAGCCTTTCCTCTTTAAAACTTAGATTTGAAATGAACAAACAGGTTTGTAAGTCACTAAAGATTCCCAGTCCATGTCACTTTTACTCCCTCCCCTACCCCAACTTTTTTTAAAAGCCACTGAGGTCAATATTCAGGTCCCTGGAATTAGGAACCTAGAGGGGAGATTTTGTTTATTTTCTAAGGCTATGAGCCTTCACTCTCATTTTTCAGCTTATTTTGTTTTTGTGTTTTAAAGAAGCATATTGACTATAGTTACACAGCCCATCTCAACAAATAAAATCTGTAATAATAACCCTCCCACCCCACCCCCACTCCCCCCTGCCCCAATGTGGTTCTCTTTCTTTTGTTCCCTCTCACAACCTTCCTCTCTCCCTCTGTGAGGTTCCATCCCTCCTTCTCCCTGTCTCTGCCCCCACCCCCAGCCTCCTCATACTCTTCAAAGGGTCATGTTTTGGTGTAAAAAACACGTATTTTCTTCCCTTTGTTTTGCCTTGTCATGGCGTTATTAAACATTTATCTTTCTCAAGAGTGACCAAGTTTGCTAAGCATAATGTTCTCTAGCTTTGCCCATGATGTGTGGTGTTGAAGAGAATTGCCACTGTGTTTTATTGATGTGTGATGTATGGAAGTACCGGGGTTTGTTTATGCAGTCCTCTATATTCGGAGTTTGGGGTTTCTTCCCTGTTGGCAACCAGGCTTCCTATGGAATTGGTTCACCTTCCACCTCTGGGCCCCAAGTCCACCCTCCATGCTTCCTGGGGAGATGGAGAAAATGGAAAAAGAAGCAGGTATTTCGGGACCTCCCGTGTCCAAAGCAAACACTCCTTCCTGGAAGGCATAGCCACCTGCCCAGCATCCTCTTATGCTTCTGTGCTGGGCTGAACACCTGCCCCGCTGTGCAGTCACCCTCGAAAGGCATCTTCCGAAGACAGAGTCCAGACACAATCTAAGGGGCATCCCATCCAAAGAATTCCTGCATCTGGAAGAGGGGCGGGGTGGGGCCGCAGGGGGCAAAGAAGACAAGCAGGGAGGGGGCAGCCACCCTTTGTGAGTGGGGCAGCTCAGGGAGGGCAGAGTAGCCACCCGCGAGAGTCTAGAAGACTCAATTTAGTAGGAGCTCGGCACATTCCTCTCCAAACCAATTACTTCAAGGAGCCGGAAAATGGAGTGAATGAGAGAGAAGGCGATGATGCCTAGAAGGCTTCTAAGTGCCAAGCCCTCCTGAAAGTCGGGGAGGAGCAGCTCAGGCCCATCAGCAAGCAGCCATCGGGCTGCGTCCTGACCTCGCGGCTCAGAGCAGGGCCAAACCCCCCTCTTTCTGTTTGATCAGGCAGGGCTGTAGAAGTGGGCGAGGGTGGGCACTAATGAAATGAGGAAGAAAGGTCTGGTGATCTCTTTGCAAACAGCAGGCACTGAAACCCGTGGCGCACAGCTCTGTTTGGACACTCCTGGAGGTGCCATGGGTCAGAGTTCACCTAATGACAAGGTGTGTGTGTGTGTGTGTGTGTGTGTGTGTGTGCGCGCACATGGGAGCTTAAATCCTTGTGGGAAAGTTACATAGTGTTCAGCCCAGGATTCCCACCCACAGCCATCAGTGAGGTCCTGCTTCCATTGTCATGATTGTGGCTGGTGGGGACCTTCAGGTTGGTCCCGATGCACCGGGATCCGGTGGATACCCAGAAGGAAACACTGCCCGGTCCTGAGTCACCCTTGCGATTGTTCTGACGTTTGAGCCCATCATTGTAGCGCCACTGTTCGTCCATCTCCTCGAGGGCTTTCCATTTGTCCACTGCTCCTGTACTTCACCCAGCATGGTTTCCTTCTCCAGGGAATGGTCCTTCCCGACCACCTGTCCATGTAAGGTTGGCAAAGCTGAAACTCTTTACGGCAGCAGACGGCCTCAGCTTTCTCCCTCAGGGTTTGAACCGCCAGCCGTGAGCTCAACGTTTACCCAGCAGCATCCTCAGGACTCCTCATGCCTGTGATAATAAGCATGTGGGCCTTTTCCAAGGAAAACACATGTGGGCGGTTGGGGGGGGGGGGTGAGATGCTTTCCAAACTAGGATCTGAGAGGTGTTAGACACTGGAAAGTGGTGGTGTCACTGGATCTGTGGTTGAGTTCCATGACGGTGTGCGAACCCTTGAGTACAGAGGACCGTAGTTCTGTAGGTTTTACGACACGGTCGACCTTTGGAAGCTGATCACCAGGCCTTTCTTCTGAGGCACTCGGGCAGATCTGACGGGGCAACTTTCTCAATCGCCATCCAGGGCTCAACCATTGGCACCCCCTCCCACCTCCCCCTTCCCCCCCTCAAGAGTGCCGCTGACCTCCCCAGAAAGGGACAGGTCTACTCACCCTGGCCGACAACTGGCCCCCAAGTGTGACTTCTCAACCTCCTTCCAATAGTTCCCATCACCACCCAGCTCCAGAAAGGCTGGGAAGCAGAGCGGGCCTCCCGTGGAGCCGGCTTAAATTAGACGCTTCCAGGCGGCTGGTTCCAACCCCAAATCTGTGCTATTGGCGAAGGGCTAACTGGAACACGGTTTGCTTTAACGCCGCAGCTTCGTTATTAATTAGCACCGCTATTTTTAACCAGCATATCTGTCTCGTGACAGCGCCCCCTGGAGCCTTCCTTGGGATGACTTGTTCCCCAAAGAAGTCCCCCGAGACTGCGGGTCTGCAGCTTGAGTCTGTCTCCTGAGCACCCTTCTGAGGCAGGTGTTCCATAAGATAGAGCCCTGCGACGTGAGTGACTGCTACGGCAGCAGCAGCGCTGAGCGGCCAAATGTC
>PVJH01037515.1:0-17880 GCA_004026705.1 Nesogale talazaci | reverse complement strand
AGTTTAGCTTTCTCAGTACCACAATTGGGATTTGGATCTTTATCAGTCTCTTATCTCCATCAAACCCCACCCCAATGTAGGAAAAATATTTTTTCACAATCTTAACATTAGGTTATTAATACAATATGCTTATTATTCTGAATATTTTCGGCTCTTTATCTTTTTGTTCTTGGTGGAATTGGTTACATTTTGGATGCTAAAAGCAAGGTCAGTAGGTCATCCTGACCAGCCACTCTGCGGGGGAAAGAGGAGGCTGTCTATTCCAAGGAAGATTTGTAGTTTCAAAAACCCTGAGGCAGAGTTCTACCCGACTAGATAGTTAAAACAGTAAATTCAGTGGCAGTGGTTCCTTTGATTTGATTTCTCTTATCTTAAATTCTAGGGAGCCACCCTGGAAAGGGGTGAAAGTGCTCTGTTCCTAAGCTCAAGGCTGGCATTTTGAACTCAAGAGTCTGTGGTGGTCTGAATCCATAAAGGGTACAGCCTTAAAAATTCCGTGGGACAGTTCTTTTCTGTTCAATAAGACAAAATCACAAATCTAAGTGAAATTCATTGAAATTGACTCAATTCTGACTCACAGCAACCTCAAAGGACACAGAAACTGACCCTTTGAGTTTCACAGACTAAATCTTTATAAGCATATTGGCTTACAGAAAGCCTCATCTCCCTCTGAGTAACTTTCGGTGGTGTCGAACTTCTGACTTTGTGGTTTCAAGATTCTTTATGATGTTCAAGCTGGGTGCCATGATGGGTTACAAGTCAGGTTACTGACCACAAAGTCAGGGCTTCTTCTTATATTCAACTAATAATTATGAATTGAATTTGTTTTCATTGCAGTTGGCAGGCTTACTTCATTGGCATTGCCAGACAGAAACACTAAACTTCTTTCTCTTTGTTTTGCTTTTTACAGTTCTCTGTTTTTATCAGATGAAAAGTTTAGTCATTGTACACAGTGTCAAGAAGGAGCCATGGGATTTTGAAAAAAAAATAGTGATTTACTAGCAAATAATGTGAAGGGCTTTATTTGCAAGATAAATCAATCGCACATGAGTGAAATTCACCCTTAAAGGCAAGAGTATCATCTTTGGTGACTTCTAAAGTGCCAGTCAATATTCTGGGAACTGAAGTTACTATCATAGATCAAACAGGGCAGCATTTGAATCTCATTATTAAGAATCACTTCCAGGGCCAAGATAGCAGATTATGCATTAATGATCCTGGGACAAACTGAAATGTGTCAAGTAATAATAAATTTCAATGTATCATACAAACTGCTGCCCAGACACGCCAGATGTGACCAACACTAAATCAATAACAAAACTGAAAATAATGTCTCTTTAGCAGAACATGAGTTAGGGGATTGAGGCTTTGTTGGCATTTGACATTCGTTTATTTTGTATTAATATATTTTGAATGGACTTGAAAAAACAGTTATAAACACCAAGTTAGGCATAAAAAGAATGTCACAGGGAAGGCTACAGCTACATTATCAAAGTGACATGTATGTAATTTGCGCAATGTTTCTTGTTTAACAATTAGATGAGTCATGGTATTCAGTTAAAGGGACAAATACAAAGATATTCAGAGTGTAACTTGTCACCTCATATTTAGAATCCATCTGATACAGCAATAAAATAAAATCACAAGAGTGTGATGTCATATTTGTAAATAATACTGAAATGTAAAACCATTCTGATATGGGAATGTTACCATTCTTCCTAAAAATTTATTTACAATTTAGAGCATGCTGACAATAAAAAGCTATTTTTTACAAAGCATAGTCAGTCAGTCAATTGAAAAGTTGAAATGCTTGATGTCATTGAATTGTCTAAAAGAGGATGGAGCTGAATCACAAAACACATGGAAATCATTTCCACAAAATGATAGGACAAGAAAGGTGTCCTTGGATAACTCAACATGATGAATTTATTCTAAACATCAGGAAATTGATCTCTAGTGCAGGTGCCTTTCATTTATTATTTTTTTCAAAGTAGGGTCATTTATAAACTATTGTACAATGCCATTAGGGAATTAGGCTATTA
Organism: Nesogale talazaci; assembly: GCA_004026705.1. Taxonomy (NCBI): domain Eukaryota; kingdom Metazoa; phylum Chordata; class Mammalia; order Afrosoricida; family Tenrecidae; genus Nesogale; species Nesogale talazaci. The sequence continues at coordinate 15,838 of PVJH01037515.1, read as the reverse complement.
TGAGTTTTTTCTTCTTCACAAAAAATCCTATTAGAGTATACTACTTGTATGTGTAAACAGAACAAAGGTCATGTTATAATTATAGTACAAGTATGATAGAATGAAATGAAGCTAATTATTCCCTTGAACACTTGTGAATAATGTCAACACTTGAGGGCACAATTGTCAGCAGCAAAAATCTTTCTATTTTACTCAATAACAAGAACTAAATGAAATCATGATTTAAAGTATATACTATTAGTAGCTGATTTAAAAAATATCTCATGATGAGTTAGCGAGAAAATTATAATAAATATACACTGGGAGAGAAATCACCTGCTTGTTTTATAAGGAAAAAGAATATAATGTTGACTTTCTTGCTTCCCACAGCAGACTCTTAGTACTCAATAGAAGGAACTATCCATTAGTAGTAATATTGATGAGAAAAGAGGGGGGAATTATACTTCTCAGAATTGTACCATGCACATGTTTGTTCTCCAGGTGAAGAGATGGCATGGGAACCACTTCTGCTTCCTGAAACTTTTGAATGGGAAGCAGAAGCCAACTCCACTAGCCCAATGCTGATGGCTATAAGGCAAGTCAGATATGCACCCACCCACCATCTTTCTTTACCCTTTCTGACACCAACTGCTCCTCACATAAAACTCTACTTTCCTAGGTTCTGTAATCCATTGTGTGCTGAGCAAATACTAATGAAAGCTGGAATGTATGAAGAAGAACATGGTATCAGGATTGGAAGAAAGATTATTAACAATCTCTAATAGACAGATGGCACAATCTTGCTTACTGAAAGTGAAAAACAAGGACTGTAACCTTCATTCTTGATTGCAACTTAAGAAATAAGAAAGCCCCAAATCTCCCAACTGCATCAATAGGTAACATCAGGATAAGTTGAGAAAATATTTAAGTTGTCAAGAATCTGGTCTTGCTTAGATCCACAACCAACGCTCCAGGAAGCAGCAGTCAAGAGATAAATATGCACAAGAACACTGTAACACTTGGAAAGCAAAGGGGTTAATTTGAAGACTAAATTGTGTCCAATTCAAGCCATATTATTTTCAGTCACTTTATATTTTCTCCACACATACACAAACATCTTAAATTCTTGTGAAAGTTGGCTGTCTTAGAAGTACACTCATAATGCTCCTTTTAGGCAAGGAGAGACTTAGTCTCATATACTTTGCACATGTTATCAGGAGAGAACAGTTCCTGGAGGACAGCATGCTTGATAAAGTACAAGAGCAGAGGGAAAAATAGGAAAGTCCTTAACATGACATATTGACATAATGGCTGAATCAATGGGCTCAAAAGCAATAACAATTGTCAGATGTTACAGGGCCAGGGAATGTATCTGTCTGTTGCCCATGGGGTTGCTGTGAGTCAGACCAATAGCACCTAAAACCAATCATATAATTCATTGCATGGCCACACAGTCAACATTCATAATAATGGTTGTTTAATTAGAAAATTAATAGGTTAACTCTAGTCAAGATCATAAGTATCCCAGATATAGTCTTTGGTGCACTACAAAACTCTCCTCTGCCGGCAGTCAAGTCTTTCTCTGGTCCTCAGACTCTCAGCTATGCAATTTCTTGCCCTGTGCATCATTTAACCAGGAAGCCTACCTACTGCTCTACGTCCGCCTCATAATCTTGAGGAAATTCCTCCCCGCTGTTTGACAGTGTTCTTTTCTGGGCTTTCGGTTTGGGCATAGACTATTTTCTTGACCTCTGCTGTCCCTTGAATTTAGTCAAGTATTTCAGACATTCTTCTCTGATGGCTGTTCGTTCTTGGTGGTCTAAGGAATTCTTTCAGGTCATGCTTATGTTTATGCAATGGCTCTCTTATGCACAGAAGAATGGCAACCCAAACTGACCGATACCCTCTATTAGTACCTTGCATACCCCAATTGTATCCAACCAACCATTCAATTTGTTAGAGTTACAAGGACATGAATAGAAGATACATATTTTAAAAGTTCACTTCACCCCCATAGGTGCCCAATAATATTTCAGGTTTCTCTCTAATCCCTCAAAAATAACAATACCAACAAAGCACCAGTAGTATTGTTAGGTTTATGGTGAGAGCCTGGCCAGTAAAAACAGGTGAATTTAATCAGCTTGCAGCTTGATTGGAGAGCAGTGAGATAAAGGGCTCTGCAAGGCTCACTACAACAACAACAACAACAACAACAACACACACACACACACACACACACACACTTGTTCTGTGGTGATCAGAGCTTGCGGGCGAGTGCTGCTGCTTTAGCTAGTATGTGGCCTCAACCTGTGAGTTCCCCATTTATAAGCCAACCTGTGCATTGTTGCTAAAACTCAAGGCTCTTTAGAGACCTCCTTCACCAGGTGGTAGTGCAGGTATCACTTGAGTTTGAGGATGGTGGATTCTGTCGCCTTGCATAGCTTGTATTCAATATCGCAGCTGGGACCGCTTTGCTAAGTTCCTGAGCTATTCTCTGTTTGTGATCCATTCTGCTGTTTGCTGTCTATGGGCAGATTTTGCTTGCTGCCTTCTGCCTTCCTGAACTTGGACCCAACTGCCCAAGTAAGGCTAAGCCCCGGTGGCGTAGTGGTTGTGCGCGGGACTGCGGCCCACTGGGACAGAGATTCAATTCCAGCAGTGGGGCTGGGCCTCCTACTCCCACCACTGGAGAGCAGTGATGCCCCCCCCAAAAAAAAAAGATGAAGAACTTCTAGAATATTAATTGTTCCACTGAAGTGAGGTGAACTAAACCTTCTGTATTGCTGTGTGAACTAATTAGCTGTTACATTCCTGGTCAATGTATAAACCTAAGCATATATACATTTGTAATGGAATCATAAGGGTCCTGAGTGTTTTTCTTTAGAGAACCCTATCTAAACACAACCAAAAAACCAAAACTCTCTGCTGTGGAGTATTTTGGGCTCATACTATTAAGGACATTTCATTTCCTTTCTCTCTTGAAACTGAATGTAAACATGCTTGTGTTATTTGCCTTAGCCAATAAAATTTAAGTGGGAGTAGTCTGTATACTATCTATGGAGAGGGGACATTTCAGAGTCAATAGTTGAGAACCATGTCCCCATTCCCTTCAAATTACAGTATTTTGCTCGAGTAGCACAAGATTGAAATATATTTGAGCATTTGAGCAAATATATTGAATGCTGTTAACTACCTTGGCACATCTGAAGAACCCAAGGTAGATTTCATTGAGTCAGGATCATTTTTGTTAAGACACTGAGATTTAGTTGTTTATTATTGCTCCCTAATGGATTATTTCCTTATCTTGACCAATTTAACCATTCTCATTTTAAAGTAATAGATGAAAATTTCAAAGAAAATGTCACTATGTATATGTAGTAAAACTACACTAGCTTTACAAGACCTTTATAGTAGCATTATAAATAATAATTTATAGTAGCATTAACTTTAAAACATATGTTTTTTCATGTTTGTGGAAAGAATGCAATAATAACTTTGGAACTATCCATATTTCAGTCTTTAAGCACTTTTATATGCATAAAAAGCAGAAGTACTTTGAACATCCTTGAACATACATAATAGTGTGTGGATGGACTGGCTAGTGAATTATTTACAATAAATAAATAAAATTGAATTTCTGAAAATCCTTAGTTTACCAATAAAGCATCCTTTTCCTTGTACTCTGAACACATTATTTTAAAAATGTCATTATCTCTCAAAACCATGTTTTTATACACAAACATCACTTATGAATTTCAGCTATTATTTAGGTTTGGGCATGAATGTGTCTTCTATTCCCATCTACACTGATTATTTGAAAGTAAGAGCTAGGTTTTACAATTTCACAGTAACCATCCCTTGAAGAAAGTGCAGGACATTTGAGAAAGGTTTTGAAGTCATGAGGATTGGAGTTAAAGTTGATGCTCCATAATTAAATTGGTGATTTTAAGTAAACTTTTTCAACTTAGATTGTTTGAAAATTAGAAATTATATCCTTCCCAAATATTTAAGTATTGTGTGTATAAAATTTTGATACAGGGCTGAGCACCAGTGGAATAGTGGTTGTGTGCGGGACTGTGGCCCACTGGTTTGGCGGTTCAAATTCAGCAGCAGCTATCCAGGAGCAAGGCGGGGACTCCCACTTCCACCAGAGGGCAGTGATGCCCCCCCAAAAAAAAACCAAAAAAAAAATTTGATGCTATTAAGACATGATCAAATGATAGTTTACTTCTTAGATATCATTCACAAATGTATCACATGTACTCGAGTATAAGCCAACCTGAATATCAGCTGAGGCACCTAGTTTTACCATAAAGTGTATCAAAAATGTGCTGAGAAACTCGGCTTATGTATATACACTATTTGAGGCAATATATTTAAAATTACTTGTGTTAATAATTGAACTAATAGATATAATGAATATAAAAAAACTAAAAAATGGAGATTAAGTATCTCCATTCTTTAGTAGCAAACTACTAGATGAAGGTAGATGCAGTATTTTTTCTAATTCACAGAAGCCTGTCTTAAATTTTAAAAAATCAAAATGTGATGCTATTGTTTCTCCATCTATCTTCCACCTACGTCAATATATGTGGAAAGGTGGTGTATCAATCTCTCTAACTCTCCCTTAAACAATTCTGTACTTTGATCTACACCATGTCAAAACAACCGCTTTAGCGTCTTTAAAAACTTAAAGCCAAATTCCAAGTCAATTGAGTCGATTCTAAGTGAGTGACTCCACGGGACAGACTAGAAATGCCTGTGTGGGTTTCTAAGGCTATACATCTTTACAAGAGCAGCGAGTCTCTTTTTTCTCCAGGCTGGGAGTTTGGAATGACTGACTTTGGTTAGGTGCCCGATTTACAACCCACTAGGCCACCAGGGATTCAAATTATGTTTCTCTCCGGCATTCTTTGAGTTTAGGAATCAAAAGTTCCAAATGGACAATACCAAAGCTGGATAGGGTAAGGTTTTCCAAAGAAAGATGGAGGACGGAGCCATGTCTGACTTCTGCTTTATGGCTTTCAGCCTTGTGCTGGCCTGGAGGTAGATTCTACATTTCCCTGGTCAAATCAAAGGAAGGCAGTGGTGGACCTTTGACATTTTTCCACAATATTTGTTTACGGTCTTAATTAACTAGTGCTGCTAAAGCACAAATACCTCAATTGGATAACTTTAACAAATAGAAATTTTATTTTTCCATGGGGTCGGAGGCTTCAAGTTCAAATTCCAACACGAAATATAAGAAAAGGCTTTTTCTCTCTGTTGACTCTGGGGAAAGGCCTTTCTTCCTTTCTGCAGCTGTAGACCTCACATTCCTTCGAAGCTTCCGAATGTTTTGCCATACGTCTTCTCATGGATCTAGAAGTGTTACAGTGCAGATCCTACCTCCGAAATACCCACTCACTTCCTCCGCATCCCTCCTGGTGGCATCGGATCGTTATTGCTCCATTTCTCTCTCCTTGTATCACTTGTAAAATAAAACATGTTCCAGGCCACAGGACAAGGAAACCCCCGATGTTAGTCTGCATAGACTAGAGAGACAAATCCATAGACACACATGTGTATAAGAAAGAGATTTATATATGAGAGAGACTGAACATTGAGAAAACATCTCAACACAGTCCAGACCAAGTCCATCCATCTGATATTAGCCCATATGTCAGACAGCAATCTAAAAGCCCTCTTCTGACTCATGAAACACCCGCAATGACACTGAATGTAGAAGATCACAGGCCTATGGGTAGAAAGTCTTTGGATTCAATGGCATTGAAAGCATCTCCGTGCAATCAGGGGTCTCTGCATGGCTTCTCCATCACCCAAGGCTGCATCAGGGGAGGTCGGTGTGTCCTGTCAGCTTCTATGTCTCCCAAGGTGTCAGGCTTGTCAGTGGCGAGTCTCCAAAGGAGTGAACTGAGAGAAATAGTGCCTCCTGCCTCCAACAAGGAAGTACCAGACTTCTCAGAATTCTCAGAAGGCCATGACCACATAGAAACCTCATAAGCTATGATCTGTTTCACACAATAGACTCCAACCTACACTCAATCCTCAAACTGGAAAATTAGGATTATATACCTACCACACACCCCTTTGATCAAATTGTGACTTTTACTTGGTGGGACTAAGAGAGTTGCAGTCCACCTTTAATTATTTTATCTGCTTATCACATTAGATCATATGTGGTGGATATTTGTATAATGGATATATTATATCAGTACTGAGCCATTGATAATTATGAGCCATTGATAATTATGGTCCAGCAAAGTTGACATATATTTTTAGAGTTGGTAGTTAAATTCATGACAATTGTCTCTTAACATAATATTTCATATTGAAGCAATTTAAGATTACAAAAGACAGTCAACCATGGATTTATAACATGAGGAAGTGAATTAAAATATCCTCCTGGTAAACATAGTTTGATAAAGAAGGTTAGCACAAAGACTTGACATATTGGTGGTCAAAATTTTATCAATCTGTCCAAGAATTTTCTGCCACATTTCCCCTCTCAAAATAGAAACACATTTAAGTAATCTAGAAAATATCTTGAACTCGAGCTATAATTTGAGATGAGAAACTGAGGAAAATTTTATATAACTGTAGGAATTAGAATTGTGTATAGTACAATGATAAACTTAATAGACGGCTCAGGAAACTTTGGTGATGACTGAAATTTCTACCTCAGGTAATTGAGTGGTTTCTCTCATCATTTATTTCCAAGCTATTTGTTTATTTGAAACATTTTTCCCCTTTAACTTATCTTTACCTCAAATTCTCTCTATAATATAAACCTCACTATACAGGCTTTAAATTGGAAAAACTTCATCAATTGAGAGCCAATTTTAAAAATCATTTTTTGATTTTTTGTTTTGCTTGTTTTTTTGGGGGGGCATCATTGCCTTCTGGTGATGGAAGTAGGAGGTCCACCTTTGCTCTTGTGGAGCTGCTGCTGGATTTGAACCTCCTTCCCAGTGGGCCGCAGTCCCACGCACAACCACTATGCCACTGGGGCTCAGCCTTTAAAAATCATTTTTTAATACTTATGTTCTCCAAATTTATTTTTATGAACACTCATTTAAGAAAAGGAAACATTTCATATTATATAAAAATCCCATCCCTAGCGCTAGAAAACAGCTGGAAGCAATAATTTGTCAGAAATTCCTTTATAAACACAAAGATTATTAAATCACCCTTCTTATGTCTCATCTCTGAGATAAAACATCTTTTGGTTTCAACTTTTCCTTATAATCTCAATTATATAAATCATTTATCATTTCAACTATGTCCTTTTAAACAGATGCCTATGTATAACATTAAACATAAACTCAAACTTTTATCCTCATCATACTTTGATCATCTAGGATACTGTATGGGTGACCAAAGGTAACTATTAAGTTCTAGAATTTGGTCACCAGCCAAGTGATGTCATCACATAAGACAACTAATATCAACTAGTGATAATCAACAGTTTCTGAAATTAATGACATCATATGGGTAACTTTAAACAGAATATGAAGGAAGTATTTACACCATGAATGGTGACTAATGCTATAAATCAGACCTCCTGCCCTCATTGTTTACCAAGAACTAATTGCTAAATGTTTATCAGAACACTATAAACAAAAATGTACAAGATTCCTGCAGCCACTTCTTCCATTCTAGCTCATTAATGAAGATAGTAAAGACTGGTTCTTGAGTTCATTAGATTTTTTCTTATGGTTCTTTATGAAATGTTTCTGTGTTAGTCCAGATAGACTAGAGGAACAAATTTCAAAGACATGCATATGGCTATAAGTAAAGGGTTTATATACAAAAGAAATATGATACTGAGAAGGCATCCCAGCCCAGTCCAGTTCAAAGCCATATGCCCGATATTAACCCATATGCCTGAAATCAGTCTATAAAGTATCCTTCCAACTCACAAAGTCACAGGTCAGTGCAGAATTCCGGTGCTAGCAGGGGTTTCCCCATGGCTCCTCATTTCCAGGGCTCAGGGTCCATCAATAGCATGCCACTCCAGCTTCAGAGGTCTGCCTCCATCAGGGGAAAGCCATGTGGTCTCTTTGCCAGCTCCTCCAGCTTCTCAGATGCTGCCATATTGTCTTCCCCGTGATTCATCATCTCTGAGACAAACTCCCTGCAACCAGAGAGATAGCTTCTCATCTTCATGAGGGAAATATCATGAGCTTTCTCAGACATATCAGGAGAAAGCCATGCCCACACAGAGGCCACATTGGCTACTCAATGGCTATCTCCAGATTAACAGGCTATCAGATTAACAGACTTCACCCCTACATTTTGATCATAAAATTAACATAAGCAGGTGACTGCCACAGTTTCCAAAGTGAAGACTCCAACTTGTACAACATAGGTCAGAATCTATTTTGTTCTTGGAGCCTCCAACAATGAAATGAGAGGCTTCATGTTAAAATATCAACAGTTTACACAACAACACTTACTATGTTATATAGTGAGTATCTAGCTAATTTATTAAACATAAAAGTTCCTTTTGGTGTAAGATATGAAAATAATCATTTATAAATGATCAAGTGTTCATCGGGGAGGGGAAATAGAGAAGCTGATACCAAGGGCTCAAATGGAAATAAAAATGTTTGGTAAAAATGGGGGCAGCCGACTACCGAAAGATATAGCATCTGGGGTCTTTAAGGCTTGAGTAAACAAGCGGCCATTCAGCTCAGAAGCAATAAAGCCCACATGGGCGAAGCACACCAGCCTGTGTGATCATAAGGTGGTGAAGGGATCCGGTGTCAGGCATCAATGAGCTAAATTATATTATTATTAATGAGGGGGAGTACAGATTGGGGACCCAAAGCCCATCAATAGGTGAGGTAACATCCTCTTGTAGAGGGGTTACAAGGAGGAGATGAGTCAGTTAAGATTCAGGATAGGAGCAACGAAATACGCAACCTCCCTCTAGTTTCCATGCTGCCTCCCACCCATTATCATGACCCCAGTTCTACCACATAAATCCAGCTAGACCAGGATATGTACAGTGAAGTTGGAAACATGGGAAACTTAGGATAGATGATCCATCAAGACTAGTAATAGGAGTGGTAATACCAGGAGGGTAGAGGGATGGAGGAATAGAAAGGGAGAACCAACTTCAGGGATCTACACTTAGCTTCCTCTCTGTGACACGGACAATAGGGAAGCTAGTGTTGGGACACATTGCACAGTGTACAGTATGAAAAAAATAATTTGTAGATTACTAAGGGTTCAAGGGGAAGGGGGGGAGGAAGGGTAATATAAGGAGGTGATACTGGGGGTCTGGAGGGCAGGAGAATGTATTGAGAGTGATGATGGCAATGGGTGTGTAAATGTGGCCTGCATACAATTGATGTTGGTATGGATTGTGATTGGAGTTGAATGGACCCCCAATAAAATGATTCATTAAAAAAAAGGAGGAGACAGGAGGAGAAAAAATAAATTAATTAATTAAAAAGGAGGAGTGAGGGGAGATTTTTTTTTTTTTAAAGAGGAGTTTGTACCAAGGGCTCAAGTGGAAAATGCTTGGAAATGTATGTGGCAGCATGTGTGCAAATTTGCTTGATACAAATGATGTACTGAATGTTGTAGTAGCTGTAGGAGCCCACAATAAAATTATTTTTAAATAATGGTGGCAGCATATGTATAAATGTGCTTGAAACAATGGATGTATGGATGGTTATAAGAGTTCAAAGAGTCCCCAATAAAATTATTTAAAAGGAAAAAGTTATTTTTTCTTGGTACAGAGATATTTTTTTCTCATTCTATCTTCTTAAAATATCCAAATTACTAAAATCAATGGTTATTCTATTGAGTTTGACTCCAGTTTATGAAAGTCAAACTACCTTGTGGGCTTCTGAGACTTTAAATCATTACAGGATCAAAAAACCTGTTTTACTTTTATTCCACCTTTTTTTTTCAGAAAGAGAGAGAATAAAAAGAAGTAGAAAAATACAGAAAAATGAGAAAACAAGTGAGTCTCAGGGGGAAATTTAATCAGCTAGAAATTGTATTGATAGTTCAAATTAAAGTTACTCTATTTTTGCTCAGTATTAGAGGGTGATTCAAAGAGTTAGTTTACTCAGATGAAAACTAGAGGTTCAAGTAAGTACAGAGAAACACTGAAAACTAGAGGTTCAAGTCAGTACAGAGAAAACTTTGGCAATCTATTTCTGAAAAAATCAACCATTGAAACATTATATAGCAGAGTTTTACTATGAAATAAATGAGGTGGCTATGAATCATAATTCAGCAGGAATAAATTTTTATCAGAAATATTTGCTTTGTTTTTAACTCACTGATTTTCACTTTGAAGGCATATGATATTATTTATGCAATTAAATTGAATTTCAATCTTTGGTATGCTAAGATTAAAAAAAAAGATAGGACAGAAGTGGAAGATTTGTTAGATTCATAAAAAAACAAAAAGGGGGGGGAAGATAGAGAGGGCTGACATTCTGGGTTTGGTTAAATATATATAGCAAAAAGGAGGAAGAAGAGAAAGAAAATGTCTTTATGTTTTTCCTTCTACAATGATTGATACTTGACAGGCCTAAATTTTGGAATGAGTACAGGATTGAACAATGTAAATAAGCATGTGGACTTTTGACAAGATGGTGAAGTAGGTAGACGTTCTACCCAGACCTTACAATAAATAAACAAGGGTCCAAATGAAACAGATACAGCTGGCAATCTCAGTACCTTGAATGTCAGGGGAAATGATGAGAAGCATAATGAGCAATGAGAAAAAAATGTAGTAAAAAGAAGAAAATCATATGAGTGATTTATCAGCTGGCCGGAAGTCTAGTTATTTCCAATTTTTACCAAGCAACAGTTGATCCAAACTGCAACTTGATAACTCGCTTTGCTCATCCAGAGAGAACCTACCACAAGATCATCTCACATTCAAAGAGCTACACATATTACCTAACATGGATAAAGGAACTTCAGGAAAAGATTAAAGTAGGATCTTAGGATGAGGCAAATACCTTGGATTAACTGGGTGAACCCAATGTAATCAAAATAATCCTTATAATGTAAAGGTAAGAATGTGAAAGACAGAAAGCAGATCTGAATCTAGAAGATGAATGAAATGATGAGCTTTGGCATTGCAGGGAAGAGCCCTTGTCGACGAACTCAGGTGATGCCGAGAAGGTAGAAATGTCAGCAAAGAAATTTGCTGAAACTCTAAATTTCCTAGAGTTGATGGAAAGCAGACAACTATGTGGAACCCTGGATTTTTATCTAGTCAAATACTTTTTTGATTTCTAACTGACTTTATGATCATAAATCTCTATTTTATGTTACTAAAATCTCTTTTGAAGGGTGGTAAATTTCTGCGACAGCAAAGGAATGTAGTATTGAATATAACTATTCGTTTTATGAATATAGAAAGGAATATAACTATATTTTTATTTGTATATGTTTCTCTCTTTCAGGAAACCACATATAGCATACCTGGGAAGGCCAATTAGAGATCACAGTTGTTGAGAAGATAAATGTCAAAATAAACATAGCCATGTCCAAAGCTAGGTGAAAACACAGCTAGAAGAAGTTATAGATCTCCAAATTGCTAAAAATGTAGGCCATAATTTGGATTTTTAATAATTTTAACATTTTGATGTTGGCTCTTTCTTTTTAAGAAAATATTGATGTTTGTTTTCATAATCAGCCTTTAGCAATACATCTTAATTTAAAAACTGATCAATTTCAGACTGCAGAAGTTCGCAAAAATTTCCCATTTCTTCTTTGACACTAATGGTTGGTACATAAATTGTAACAGTCATCATATTAACTGGTCCTCCTGGTAAGAAGATTAATAATATTCTATCACTGACAGTATTGTACATCAGCATAGATCTTGAAATTTTCATTTGGATAATGAATTCAGAGCCATACCTCCTCAATTTATCATTTCTGACATAGTAGATTATATGGTTGTCCAACCCAAAATGGCCAATACCAGTTCACTCAGTTCCTCATTAATGCTTACAATATCAATCTCCAAGTATCCCATTTCACTTTCTGACAACTTCTAAGTTTGATATATTCATATTTTTCAAATTGTATATTCTGGTGTTGTTTCTCATTTTGAGCCATGCAAATTCAGCAAATGGAGGTCATGAAATCTTTAGCCTGTCCATGTCAATAAAGTGATCTCAACTTTAAAGAGGAAGCACATCCTCAGTTTTATTTTAAATGGCATTTAATCCAAGCGGCCCATCTTTGGGCACTATGCAGGCACTACCTTATCTCTAGTCCCAAAACCATTTTTTTCCTTTTTCTCAAAAGTAGATCATAAGTAAAATTAATTGCAAATTTACATACATTGTTGCAGGAGCCCATGAGTAGAGATCTGCCAAGTATCAAATCATATTTTAAAAGAACATGTAATGAAAGATATCTTTGTTGATGTCAGATTAATAGTGGCTAGACATAGATAATCTCTGGAAGATGATTATCTACTTATTAACCATGTAAAGACAATCAAATATATAGATCATAAATTATCACTAGCATTGTAAGCAGTGGTGCAAAAGTGACATGCTGTATGTCTAAACATCTTTGACTTTACAAGAGGAAGATAGACTAGGCAGCATCAGCATCAGCCTCCTATGAGGTGAGGGTTTAGAAATGCATCCACCCTCTGAATTTCGTTACCAGTTCTGATACCCACTTTCTCTCTCATAACATTTTCTCTTTAACTAGGCTGGATAATTCATCTTTATCATCACACAGAACTCACAGATCTAATCATGGTTATGAGAATTACTAGGGAAGTTGATAGGCTAAATTTTGAAGGGACACATCATACAATGCATGATAAGAAAAAATAATGATACCTAGCAAATTATTAAGGGTTCAGGTAGGAGGGAAAGTGGGGAGGGAGGGAAATATGGGGAGCTGATTCTGGTGGCCCAAGTAGAAGGAGGATGTTTCAAAAATTATGATGGCCACAAATGTGCAAATGTGGTCTACATACAAGTGACACATGTTTTGATCATGATAAGAGTTGCATGAGCCTCCAATAAAATGACTTTATTAAAGAAAAAATAAATGCTAACCAAACAGTTCTCTATTCAGGATAAGTTCTTCTCTTCCAAGACCACAGGAAGGCTTCTCAAAACGCTTGCCCTTTGTAGCTGGGCTCCAGCCTGTCCAAACAATTTTACAAAGCTCTTTTATCACTGTTGATGAGTGCCCAAGGGACACTCCACTCCACTATAAGCCTCAGTCCCTCTCCTCTTGATTCTACTTCTCTGGGTCAACACAGCCAGGAAGACATGGTATGAGGACCAGTCTGACTGTCTTTTACCCTTGGTAGAAAGGGAGAATTCTGCTCCTCATCTGCCCAAGGATAACTCCTATGAGACAAGAGCCAGATATTGTTCTGCCTCCTACAGTATTTTATTCTATTCTGACACCCATTGTCCTTCCCACAACATTCTACTCTGCTGCATAATTGATTGGAGTGGTCAGAATTCATGAATGTTGGGTTTTTTAGGAAAGTTAACAGATTAGGTTTTATCATTTAAAAACACATTAAGGATAGAGTGTTTTGTCCACACCAGTAGTCATTCTCAGCCATACTGGCAGACATGTCTCTTAGTCTGACCTCTTACAAATACAATCCTTTGGCCTCTGCCAGCTCAGCGAGGCTCCAATACTCAGTCTATGACCTTAGTGCGGCTGTCTCTGGTTTCTCTGCTGACCTCACTATAGGGATCTGCTATGCACTCTGATTGTCACTCTTTTCCCTTGATGGTCATGGATCTATCTTCTTGTTTCTGATCTGGCTAACTTAGACATAAAGGAATGAAGCCATTGACCATTGCCCCCCTTAGAGTCTTCTCCGCTTCATATGCACACCCCTCCATTCTTTTGGTGAGTACTACAAAGATTCTGGTTAGAAAAAAAAAAAATCATTCCAAGTAAGGCCACTCCACCTCATTGGTTGTCATGCAGGAATTTTAGAGTGTAAAAGATGTGTGTCACTTCTGGCTCTTCTCCTGGATGGTAGTGATATCCCACCCCCTGCCCCATTCCTGACTCTGGAATGACTCATTTTGTCCTCAGCAGAATTGCAAAATTGACCAATTGTCACAATAGAGTTGCAACATTTTGCAATAACAATTGACCCTGTTAAAAAATCATTTACAGGGCTGATCCCCAGTGGTGTAAGTGGTTGAGTACAGGATTGCAGCCCACAGGCTTGGTGGTTCAAATCCAGCCGTGGCTCTCCGGAGAAGCACTGGGTAGTGCCCATGACCACCAGAGGCAGTGATGACCCCCTCCTCCCCCCCAAAAAAAGGGAAAAAAGAAAAAATAACTTACAATAAAATCATATAAGCTATAAGCATCTTCTCTTATGTCTTTGCCCAGACATATCAGGGTGAACTCATGTTTTTGGCAGCTAGATAAATTATGACTAGATAAGTGTCCCAGTCCAGGTAGGCTAGAGGAACAAATTTCATAGACACGCATATCGATATAAGGAAAAGGCTTATATATAAGAGAAATAAAGCATTAAGAAAGCATCCCAATCCAGTCCAGTACAAAGTCATAAGTCCGATATTAACCCATACACCTGATATCAGTCTATAAATTGTCCTGTGACTCACGGAGTCACAGGTCAGTGGGTGCAGAGTCTCGGTGCTGGCAGGGGTCTCCCCATGGCTTCTCACTTCCAGGGCTCAGGGTTCATCAACAACAGAAGCAACTCAGCGCTGGCATAGGTCTCCATGTGGCCGCCCCATCTTCAGAGGTCTGGCTCCATCAGAGCAAAGCTGTGTGGTCTCTCCGTTGGTTCCTCCAGCTTCTCAGAGGCTGCCACCTTGTCTTGTCCATGATTCATCGTCTCTGAGACTAATTCCCAATAACTAGGGGAGATAGCTTCTCATCTTCATGAAGGAAATATCGCAAGATTTCCCTGGAGTCTCAGGTGAAAGCCATGCCCACATAGAGGCCTCATTTGCTACGCAATGGCTACCTCCAGATTAACAGGCTAGACTCCACCCCTACATTTCAATCATAAAATTAACATAAGCACATGACTGCCACAATAAGTTATATGAAATAATTAACTGTACCACATTTGGAAAATCCAAAGCACTTAATTGTGCTCTTGTAGTAACTACATATGCTCTAAGACTCAGTGATATGAATATAACAAGGGCCTATTGTGTTGTTTAAAATGAGGGAAGATGTAATTCAGGGTATGTCTCTCCCTGACACTTAACTCAATTTGTATGCTAAGAAAATTATCCATGAAGCTAGACTATGTGAAGAAGAAGGTGGCAACACGATTGAAAAAATGCTAAGTAATAGCCTGCAATATGCGAATGGCATAGTCTTGATTTTTGAAAGTTAAAAGGACACAAAATACTTACAGATGATGATCAATACTTCAGCTTTCAGTATGCATTGCACTTCAACATAAAGAAAACCAAATTTCTTATAAGTTAACCAATAAGTAACACAATGATAATCAGAGAAAATAACGAAATTGTAAAGGATTTCATTTTTTTTTTAATTCATTTTATTGGGGACTCATACAGCACTCATCATAATGTATACATACATACATACATACATACATTGTGTCAGTAGTTACATCTTTTCTGGGATGGGGTGGGTTTTTTTTGTGTGTGTGTGTGTGAGAAGTAAGCCAGTTTTATAGGGCAAGCAAGTTTAGGCAATTAGCATATCGTGATCTTCAAAATTAACAAGTGAATGGCAGCACAGCTGCAAGTCTGGCTTCAGAGGCCAGGGCTGTTTACAGTTACAAAGGCGACAAACTACAAACCTCAGGCAACAAACTGCAACAGAGTTCAGGCATATTCGGCCTGTAGCC